>CM071928.1:66590597-66699689 GCA_016081115.2 Rehmannia glutinosa
ATTACGTATTGCTTCAAAACTTCTGAGATCGGTTCGACTCTTGAACCTTTCTACAATCCTTCGTGGAATGTAGACTCCTTGATTCTTCAAAATTTCCCTCTTCAACTCGATTGAAGTTATCTTTCCTTCTGCAAAGGCTGGATTGATTTTCTTCAGAATAGCTTCTCGAGGATTGGATTCAATGATTTCGAGAATATCTTAGGTTACGCTTCAAATGTTCATTGGAATGTTCGTGGGTTCAGAATCTTCTCTAGTTATTCCTCGCTTTATATGATCTTTCAAAAATCACTTCACAAGAGATAGCTTATTTTTAAAGTCACTTGTGGTCGCCGGGTTGCTCTGCTGCAGCTCCTTGGAATTGCCACTGCATGAATTGTTCTTCGCCTTTCGTAGTTTCGACATGGTGCGCTGTTTCCCATTGGTTTATTCCTTTGCACGCTTCGACCGAGCACTTCAAACAGCGTAAAAATGGAGATACACTTGTTTAAGCAATTTCTCGGGACAGGCAACGACTCTTTCAGCTTGTCTGACTCACCATATTTTTCACATCCCCAGTGACTGAGTCACTTCCAATCATTTGATGACTCTTCCGTCACTCAACCCAAGCACTGGGTCGCTTTTGAGTCGATTTTGACTCGACATTTACTCACCAGATCTCTACCTCCAGACCTTCACGAAATCTGCCTTCTTCTTTTGCCATATCCACTGCCTTGCACGTGAGTCTTCCTCTAGTCTTCGCTTGTCTTCTTGCATGTTTAGGCATACCGACTTAACTCACCTTTGACGAGCCCCATCTATTACAATGCACTTACAACAAAATGGGGTGCCAACTTCCTATTCTAAGTTTTACATGGCATTCATCAAATCTATAAAATGATTTCCCAACAGTGGGACGACTCTTTATATGGGGACAAGTCTCCAAGTCCCTACAAACATGAAAATAGAGATACACATATAATGATTCATGTCTCATATAAGTGCGACTTAAACCTTCCTTATCAATATGACCTAAAATATCAAGGCATAAGATCTTTCCATATCAAAATAATTATTGAGAGTCAAGTTATAAAACAACTTTTAAAATAAAAACTTTCTTTTATTTAATAAATACTATCATATGCAAGTAACCAAGAAATGCAAACTCTGTAATAAAATTCATATTTTCGAAATTAAAAAAGATTAATTAAAACATGTAAAATACACTGCTTTAACAATCTTCCGTTTTTGCCTTTCTTGACAAAACATAGAAAAATAAGTAACCCTCCAATTAGAAAATTCGTAGTTTAAAAATTCTCTCCTCTTTAATCAAACATCCTTATGTTTCAAAAGGTGTTGTTGTAGATGTCGAAAACTTCCATAAACACTTAAGATCTCAGCAACCAATTAAGACCAAAATGGCATCGAGTAGAAAAATCGCATTAGCATTTCATAATTCTAAGAAGTCGATTCAATTAACTGCTAGCCAAAAGTTAAAGAAACCATGGTGTTGTTAGATCAAAAGAATAAGGCAACAAAATAATGATCGCGATCGAGCATGTCAAAATGTAAAATGTAAGACAGAGCAACAAAGCAGTAAAGGTTTAGCAAAAATACATAAAAAAGACAAATCATTTGTCGTGCTATATAATTGAGCTTCACTGCCTCAATGCCAAATTCCATCTCCAAGTCATCATCACCTCCGCCCAGTCACACTCAACTCGCCTGTCCCCTCCACTTGTGCTTGGTCTACATCAATTCCACACACTTCTAAAGATCAAACACCTTCTCTCACCCTTTTTATCTAATAAGTGAAGCATACTTCTTTGTGATTTGGAGCCAGATTGCTCATAATATTAGATGCGGTTTCTACCAAAGCAATTTGTTGGTCAAAGAACACAAGTTGGCCCCGCATAAAATTCATGGCAACATAAATAGTAATAGAAGTATCAAATGCGGGGTAGATGGATGTTAGTAAAGACTTTAGAAACACGGTAGGAACACATTGAGAAACATTTCGAGTAAAGTTGGAGTAGAAGTAGCATATATGAATATCTTCAATATCACTATTCTCCAGTGAAACTTAAGTTTGAAACGACCTCCCTATGTCCTGAACAAGTAGTGAGAAACAAAGTGATAAGTCTGTGCTTGGGGAGAGATAGTATCATTATCCCACATATTCGCACTTGGAGCTTAAAATCATGTAACCGATATGACAGGGAAATATGAGACACTTGGGATTTAGCAAAGCCCATAACTAGATCAAATACCAATCGCACGAAGTCCAAAGCAATCCTAATCCAAACTTAAACAACAAAATTGTTTCAGCTTTAGCCACTCGAGTACTACGTGGGTAAGGGGAATCCAATTAAAACAAAATTTTATGAACACTCGACATAGAGTAGTCAATCGAGAAGGAAATTTAATAGTATGGATCAAGCAAGAAGAACCTCCCATTGCCAAAGTAAAGAGTACTAACCACCTCATTATAATCATCAATAAGAGCTCCATTCTTCAAAATCGTGAGCCCAAAAAAGTATTAATGACACTTGTGAGAGAAACCATAAATACGGGGTTTTAACAAACATTTTTCTTCCAAATTTACTCCCGACCTTCTATTCTGGGGTGAGCGCACTCCAAATTGCATAAAATTACAAGCAAAAAACAACACTCGAATAAAGGGAAGGCGGTTGTCACAAAGATTTAGTCAAGTTCCTCTTCGAAATAAACGAGTGAAATTATATTTTTAAACACAACATGACCATCTTCTTTCAACAACAAATTTTCGATCATGTAATAAATCGCTTGGAAACATACTCAAGTGATAAAAAGACTAGAAAAGGCTTCACTTATCTAATATTCATCATCATGCAACAATCGAGTTGGAGTGGCACTGGTGAGGTGTTACAAACAGAAATCGCAACCACAGAGTCGTGCTGCAAGTGAGGGGTGACAACACTTTAGAAACACCCTGCTCCTCTCTTGCTCAATAGTTGTGTGCCATGTTTCGGCTTGCACCAACTCAGGATCAATATCATCATACTTATCATCCTCTTTTCGAATCAAAGTCTTCATCACTTTTGAACTATCCGATTCGCACTGCTCATCCTGATCCGCAGGTTAACACAGGGGTTGCAAACACTCTTGCCGCCTCTTGTTCCAAAGATCGACCTAAGTATTGCTTCTGATTCCAAAATTTCTCGTGACCTTCATCCATGCACTTTCAGAGGACTTTCTTTTCCTTTTTCGCCTGGGACAAACCTAGAACCCTTCTTTTTCGCCGATTGCACTCCAGAACTTTTCTTGATCGGGGTTTTCTGGGATGTAACTCGTGCTTCTTGAACGCCTACCATAACAAAAACCCGAAACATCATCATCATCGAGTCCTTTAACAGTGACGCCCGAAAACAATTGAAGGTTCTCCTTTTGTAGACCTTCTCACCGCGGTTCTTTTCCCCATTTTGACGTCCTTGAGAAAGAGAGCTATAACCACTAGATGGGAGCGGTGATAAAACTCTCTTTTTTGAAACTTGTGTGTTTTAGTGTTCGAGGTGTTTCTTGCTCATCAAAATCGGGAAGATTATCAAGACGGTCACATTCTCAGATCCTCGGGTGGAAAACTCCAATCGAAGTAGGGAGTCTCAGAACAACCACCATCGCCGTTGTTTGTCCGCTTCTGAGTAACATTTTCAAAGCACTCAACGGGTTTTTTTGGCTCTGAATGACATTTTAAAGTGAATCGATGGGTTTATTTAGTCAAAACATAGGGTATTGCGGTGTTGCAACACTCAATTCGACACCAGGAACAACTTGGTGGAGGATTGGATTGAACCATCAAATCAATTTGAGTTTCAAATGACTTGAGGTTTCATCTTTCGATTTTTCGTGTGGTATCCAGTGAGACTGTAGCTTGTGATTGGGAAGCATTTATGACAATGTAGACCTCAAGCTCCAAGCAAAATACCTCGTAATTCCTAAGAAAATTCTCTTTATCAGAGCAAGCTGTGAGTGACATACGCCAGAAGAGGAGAGAAAGTGGAAAAAATCGGGAAGAGATGACAGTGATGATCACTTAGAGAGAGAGAGAGAGAGAGAGAGAGAGAGAGAGAGAGAGGAGAAAGGTAAATGATAGCAGAGTTATAATGAGAGAGAGAGAGAAAGAGAGAGAGAGAGAATATAATGATGTGAAGTCGAGTGATTTAAATCAATCAATGACAAGACACTTAGATGCCCAACCGATAGAAACTCTAGTGTATTCTCACCCTATTAAATAGATCAAAATCATATCCTCGCAAAATAGGAAATAAAATCAATTCAAATTGATTTATGGATTTTAAATCTTTGAAAATAATGAATCACTTAATCTTAAACATAGATAAGGTAATGCAAAGATTTTCCAAATAATTTCAAGATATCACATTCCACATAACACCACAACACCTAAAATACCAAGAATCCAAAAAATTAGAAAGAAAATCCAAGATCGCATAAAATCCAGGAATCCGTATTTCGCATATTCATCTAAATTCACCAAATATACATGTCCAATTTTTGCCTAAAATATGTGACAAAAATGAAAATTCGCGCATATTATGTTGGAGGACTGTTTCACCGACATTGTAAGTGTTGTAACATCTTGAAAGACACTTTTTACACCGATTCAATGAATTACGACCGCGATACCCAAATATAAGATTTTTTTGAAGTTTTTGATTTTTCACACACGTAGATTTAGCCAAATGGGTAGCCTTTCATTACGTATCCCAATAAGTAGCTTTTTATCACAAGATCATGCTACTTAAAAATAATTTTAAATATATAAGATTTAGTCAAAAGGATTAGTTGACTGGTAGGTAGTTGTTTCTCTCAAAGGCATATATACATGTCCAATACATTTTTTAACTTGTCACCAATTGGTAAATAGATAATAATAATGATTCTGCATTGGAAACATAATTCACACCGCTTTATCAAGTGAACAATCTGGGGTTACATCACCAAAACTCCATCAAACCGATTCATTTGTGCATATGCAAATGAATTTAGAAAGAGAAAAATAAAAAATATATGTACAAGTTGTATATAGATGTTGCAATGTTGTTACTTTCAAATTGTAATCAAGACACAAAAACCAAAGAGACTTCCAGAGTGAAAAATCTCTCAAAAATCTAATACTTTGTAAAAATGTCTCCGCTTAACCGATTTTCTGGCCCAATGTACTCTATGCGAAAAATGTTCTTCTCAACTAAATCACGAATAAAATGGTGTTACGCCTATGTGTTTGCGGGCGCGGTAGTGTTGTACTCAGATTTTTCAAATATCATAAAGACTTGAATTATTACAAAGAAATGGTTAAGATATCACTATGAAGACCATAATCCTCAATCATTTGATTCATCCGAGTAATTGAGAACAACAACAACATATATAATTCAACAATGAAAGATAAACACAATTTTGTTTACAATCAGACAAGATACCAAATTATTTCCCAGCAGATAAATAACACATGTCGAATTTTTCTATCATCTACATCCAGCCTATTCCAAATCACTAAAACCAACTAGGTTAGTGTTTGTATCTTTACTATTCCAAATCACTAAAACCAACTAGGTTAGTGTTAGTAGTGCCTCCAACATATCTGATAATTCTTTTCTGATTTCCCAAGTGAGTGATTCTAGATCGATTGATAACAGCACACAAACACACCCAATACATGATATCCGGATGACTAGCGCTATACAAATGTATCACCGATCATGTTTCAGACATAATTTTATCAACACTTTCAAGAACATCTTCTACTCGCTGACTTCAACCCACGGGAGTTTTTAAATGAGATACATTATCTTAGTTGAATTTCTTCAACCAAATTTTGTGCATACTTTGTAAATTAAAAATCCCATCATTCAATTGTTTGATTTGTAAGCTTAAAAGTAATTCAATTCACTAACCATACTTATTTCAAACGTAGAAGACATACATTCAACAAACTCATTCAAAAACTTGAAGGTCCAAACACAATATCATCTACGTAAATTTGAGCAATCAAAATACTATTGTTAATCCTTTTCAATAAAAGCCGCCTTATCCACTTCCTCCACGTTTAAAACTCATTTGGAGTAAATGTCACCAATCTACCATACAAGCTCTCTAGGGCTTGTTTAATACCATAAAGAGCCTTCTTAAGCTTGAACACACGGTCCGGCGCATGTGAATCTTCAAAGCCTTTCGTTCTTCAACATAAGCTTCTTCATTCAAAATACCATTTTAGAAAAGTACTTTTGACATCCATTTGGTGAAGTTGTAAGACAAAGATGACATGCTATAGTAAGAACAAGTCTAATTGACTCAATTCGCTACATGAGCAAATATTTCATCGAAATCCACCTCTCAACTCCGTATACCTCTGGGCTTATTAAACGAGTTTTATATGCACAATCCTGCATCAAGTAGTTTTGTTTTTGAAAAATCCATTTACACCAATCACATTCACATTGGTCAAGCGAACTAAATACAACCCATCATTCTTAGAAAATTGATCAGCCCATCTTGCATAAAGATTAATCGAGAATTCATCTTTCAAAGTCATTGACATTTTAGGCTCAAAGTTCGAGATAAAAACAAAACAAGCCTTACCGGTAGTCCGGCTTTGAGGACAAGATATGCTTCTTACCATATCACGGTAGTTTACCTTCTTTCCTCCGGGTTCGACACCTTTAGTTACATAACCTATCACTTGAGTAGTTAGTGATTCTTCCGACTCGCTTAGGTATGTCTCCTCGGGCACGATCACCACGTGATCATCAAATACTTGGTTTTGTTCACTCTCATGTTCAAATTCAGTTTCGAGTTAGTTTGCACGCGTGTTTACAGTACGCAGGTGTTTCAACATCCTCATTGGAACACTTGTAAAAACATTTGTTGTAACACTGGTTCAACTTCGGCCGCTTGATCGACTTTGTATGTACCACTAGTATCAATCGATCGCAGACAAAGTCTTTTCTACTTTTCCCTGCAAGGTCACCAAATCATCGAAAGAAATATTCACAATTTCCATAATAGTCATTGTTCAAAGATTAAACACTATACGCATTTAATTTTTAATGGAATAACCTAGAACACACTGATCACTCGAATCAAACTTACCAAATTCATCTCTATCATTCAACACATAACACACATCCAAACACATGAAAATATTTAAGTTTAGGTTTTTTGCCCAAAAGATTCTCATATGGTATCATCGTATTTCCTATCCTTAAATACACATGATTAGTGATATGGCATGACAGCCGAGTCTGGGCCTCACCAAAATCGCTTTGATCAAGTTTTTGTACTTAACATAACTTGTGCCATTTCTTGCAATGTTCAATTCTTTCTTTATGTCACCCCATTTTGTTGTAGAGTTTTGTGTGCGAGAATTATGAGAAATTCCTTTATCACTCAAAGATGAAAAAGATGTATTTTCAAATTATTTTGCCATGACCCGCTTCTAATCCTAAAGCAACCGTGACACTATACAAATTACACACCTTTATGCAAGTTTCTCGAAGAAAAAGCGTCAGATTTTTCACGTAAATAAATGCACCCAAGTATAACGCAGAAAAGTCGCCAAACACACACAAAAAATATTTTGCCTATAATACTTTTAAACCGAACAGACCCATAAGATCCATGGAGTAGTTCAAGGCATCGGGCAAGATAAAGTTGTTGTGACACTTGGTACGACACCGAGTTTGCTTACCCTGGCTGACAAAATCCACACAAAAGGATTTTTCGTGTTTGAATTTTGTGTAAACCTCTAATAGATTCATATCTTATCACTTATCAATCATTCTAAAATTCACATTTCCTAACTTTTGCAACAAACTGTTCGCTTTTAAATTCACACTATTATATTGCATTGAATGCCACCAAATTGGTAAAGAATTATTAATCGATCTCAAACCTCGCTAAGATGCAAATGTTAGAATTATCAAAGACTTCACACGAATTCTTATCAAACTTAACATACAAATCGTCATCGCACATTTGGCTTTATA
This sequence comes from Rehmannia glutinosa, assembly GCA_016081115.2. Taxonomy (NCBI): domain Eukaryota; kingdom Viridiplantae; phylum Streptophyta; class Magnoliopsida; order Lamiales; family Orobanchaceae; genus Rehmannia; species Rehmannia glutinosa. The sequence continues at coordinate 66,598,619 of CM071928.1, forward strand.
CTAAGAAGATTTGCCGAAAGCTCTTCAACGTGTAAAACATTTTTGAGATTTGGAACACCTTTTATATTTAGAGTTCTTTCCAACTATCCGTCTCTAGTACCATCCCCATAAGTAACTTTACCTCCACAAACAACTCATAAATTGCTAGGTATTCAATGGTATTCCGCTATGTGGCGTAACACCTCATCGAAGCACTCAAGAACCTCCTACATTAGATCTCAAGGATGTATATATAACATTACATGTCATTTTATTTATGGACCCAAACAATTTTTTGAAAATACGGGGTATTACAAAGGTGGGGAAGACACTTATAAATACCTAACCTTAAAACATTTGATACCTTAAATCATATTTTAACTTTGACAATAAGGTTTAATATGCATGTTTTATAGCATAAAGAATGATGCATTACTAATATTTTTTTCTTTTTCGTGGTTTTGATAATTAGAACAAGTGGATTTTTCAATCAAGAATTAGTGGGGTTCTTTAGAGTTTTCAAGCCTTTTAACAAAAACATGATTTTATAGCTTATACCAAATTGGCTGTCTTAACTTCCTAATGCCAGGATTTTATCGAAGTTTATTTTTACGATTTAGCCTTTTCAAGGTTTCAAGGATTTGTCAAGTCTCGGATTTTATTTTTCTAGTTCTTCATCCTTCTAGTCAACAAAGCATTTCCAAACGAGTTAAAGAACTCTTCTTCGCTTCCTCGCTCTCCTGATGAGTTTTTCATTCTCCTTCGTGAGAAATCCGAGTAAGTTGGACACGCTTGCGCCAATCGGCATAACTCTGCAAGCCTCTACAATGTTCTGCGTTTCACCATCGTAATCCTCAAGAACTCATTATCTATTTCAACAAATCATATGTGAAGAAAGTTAGAGAAAAGCAGACTGATGTGTTGTCGGAACATTTTCGAGCAACACATCGAGAGACACCCAATGCACGCTCTACATCGAATCTTTTCAATATCAACCGATTTCCATATTTCTTGATTCCTACAGGCATTTTATTTGAGGATATTTGGGAGCATCACATTTGGGTGCTTTTTGACTTTGGAAGAAAATTGATTTTTGCTTTTATTTTTCATGATTTTATTAGATTTTTTAACAAATAAAGCCATTGACTCTCACCTAATTCAAATTCCTCAACTCCTTAGTTAATTGAGTTAGTTCATCGTATTCATCGGCACACCGTGAGAGCAATGCTTTTCCCTTTGGCCTTCTTTTTCACGACAAAGTTGAAGTTCCTGTGTTTTGAGAATCTCAATTTAACTCATCAAGTCCCAATGTAGTAATATCCGATACCTTCAACATCCGCATTTCCACATCAAATCTTTCGTGGAACGATCATCTTGCTAACTAATCTCGAGTTTGAAATAGGTTCAAAACAAATTTTTGGCCTAAAAAAGAAGAAAAATAGACAGAGATTGGCTATCTAAGGAAAAACTACTAGTAAAATACTTTTAGGGGACTATTAATGTTTTTGAAGGGAAACTAATACTTTTAGAGAAACTACTAATACTTAAAATTAATACTTTTCAAGGAACATATTAATATCAATTTTGTTACTATAAAAACAAATTTTTTTGAAGTAAAAGTGATATTTTTTAAATAAAAAGTGATACGCTTAATTAAGACCGTATATAACTTTATAAGTAAATAATATCGCTTTGTTACTTTGAAAGTATAATGAAAACATATACTTTCAAAGTATTAGTGATACTTTTGTTTTTTTGAATAAATCATGTGATACTTTTGTTAACTAAGGTAACACTTTGCTCAATCAATAGTAATACGTTTTTTAGCAGGTAATACTTTTTTATAATACTTTTTATATTAATTTCTTTCATAAAAAGCCTCACCTTATCAAGATTTTCGTAAGGGAGCTGCGTTATTCACACCCCCAAAATCTATTAATACATCCCCTTTCTTAATACACTTACCTTTTTTAAAAATAATTGATTTACTTGATACACACCCCAACATTCCCCTTAATTTACTCCTTTTACTATTTTTCCACTGGCAAAAAAGATCAAAAAGTATGAACAGTAAATAGAATTGTATTGCAGTTCAAATTCATGGTAATGTGATTTGGTTCAAAGAAAATATATATTCATCTTCATATGTGATGATCTAGTACACGAACCATACATAACAAGAAATATGAACAAATAATAAAATCAAAATCTAAACCTAAATCTACAACTACTATCTCTAATCCTGATATTTACATTAATGTGGCAGAAAGGTTGTTGTCATTAACAAGATTGAATGGAGTTATTCTCATGGCGCCTCACTGAGTATATGGGATTTCTGGATGGAAAACACATTATATGATATCATCCAAGATTCCAAGAATTAAGATTAGGAGTAGGAAAATGATATAATATGACACAAGCACTTTTGCAGCAATTTCTCCTTCTTGGTGGTTTTAAGGGTGTGTGTGATTGTTTCACAAGATATGAAGATGAACAATTTTTTTTTGAAGATGAAAAAAATAGTGAGAAGGGTAAGTTGGGTAATGGTGGGGTATATTAAGTAAATAAGTTTTTTGAAAAAAAGGGTAGGGATGTTGATGACACCCGAGCCGAGCTCGAAGTTAAAATTGATCCACGCCATCGCGATAACACATTTCACGAATTAGGCTCGGCCAATGTAGCCCAATCAAGCACGAGCCCACCACAACACGGCCGCTGAGCCCCGAGCCCCGAGCCCGCATTTCAATATGAAACACACGCTACGACAACCTCGTAAAAATAATCACACGCCCATGCTTAGAGACTTTACCAGACGTAAGCCGCCACATGTCGAGAATTATGAAGAGAAGTCGGGGCAAATTTGATACATGCACAACTATAGAGGGACATGTGTCGTCCTTTTTGCTATTTTATTAATTAATGAATAGTTAGTGCAAAGATGACTATTGTAAAAACCCACTTACTCAAAAGGGGTATAAAAAGTCCGAAAAAGGGAAAAAGAAAAGGAAGAGGGAAGAAAAGGACAAATAGTAAAAAGACCACCCCAATATTCCTGGCAAAATACAAAGAAAGGCATAATTAGCCGATTTTAAATAAAGAGAGCGTTAACGCACGTTTTCATTTCCACGTGTTAAACCTTTTACGTATTTCTACTTGTTGACCAAAACGACGCGCCAACAAATTGGCGCTAGAAGGAGGTCGTATTGGTCCAATCAGAATTCCAAGCATTGGGCAAGTTAAGTAGAAACCAGGTAAAATTTAACGTTTGGCTTCTTGATAACAGACAAAATGAGTCATCAGTACGAGAAATGCTCGTGTGATCAAGAGCAACATTTGAACAACCAAACTGGCCAGACTACTAATGGCCAAAATATACCCCAAACGGAAGCAGGAGCACTACTTTGTTTCCTTCTCGCCTAATTGCCAACCCAACTTTTGTACAACAAATGAACCAACTCATATCACAGGACTCCTCGCTACCACGACTCACACCCCTCCATTCCTTGCAAATACTAACCCACTCAATCCCCAACTAAATGTTAACATTAATCCTCAAATTCCCGGGCTTCTCGCCACGAAGCCCAAGAAGCCGCCCGGTAATGAACAAACATGTCCGTCGACAAGACATTTCCGCAAAGAGAAATGAGGAAGAGCAAAGTCGTATAGCGTAGTCATTTAACAAACACGACATCGTCGTGCCCACTCAAAAGATTCGCCGGACGATCGAGTTGATCCCTTTCGCCGACTGACGATAAGTTCCCGCTCGGGTTTCCTGACGAAATGAACAACTCGTGGTCGATCGTCCAAGGCCCTAGCTTATGGCAGAACGGATGTAGAAATACACGCCTACGCCGCCGTCTGAACGAATTGGAAGCGCGTCCGGATGGCGAACAACTCAAGACCGCCCCAAGCATGGAGCCGCCCACTGCCTCCGCCGCCATTTTCTCCTCGGAATCCTCGCGATCCCGTTTACCGCCAAAGTTGAAAATCCCCCAGTCGGCCTCTATAATGGGGAAACCGACCGACCACTCATGTACACAAGTCTTAAAGATGGACGGAACTATACGGTACCAAGCGTGCCATCCTCCGGCAGGCCTTCCCCGACTTTGGGCGACGAGCCCACCGTTGGTTTAGGACTCGCGCAGGATCCATTCAAGCATGGGGGATCTAGCCTCCGCCTTTTTACGACACATTTCTTAACGCTCCAAAGTCCGAGCCGCCCTTAAAGACTCCTCGTGAAACATCAAACAAGTGGAAAGAGCATTTAGCCCTCAAGAGTTATATTTCTCGGTTTAACAAACAAGTTCGAGAGATGGAACCGGTGTGATGACGCCATTTTAATCAGACCACGGCCGGATCGCTCCAAACATGGTTCAATTACTCCATCCACGAATCGAAGGCGATTGTCAGAGGAATTTCTAATCCGCTTAACACCACATTTGTGCGGAAGAAGCCATGGCAAGTAACCGCCCGAGCACCGACAAGGAACGTAAGAAAGGACGGAAGGAAAGAACCAGATTGGGTCAGTCGAGTTCCGCCATTCTCGGCAAACCCACCACGGATTTAGAGCTCGCCGCAGGCGAGAGCCGAAGTCGCGCGCTTAATGAGTACTTTGACCCACACACCGCCGGCCATATGGAGTGAAGTACGTGGTCTGAATTTATCGCCTCCGGCTCGCCTCCGAAAATTGAGCCATCAAAATTAGATTCGCTCGATTCGCGCCTATCACAAATCGACAGTCATGATACCGACGAGTGCCGAGATCTAATTAGGGAAATTACATGGTTGTTCGACAGCGGCCTTAAAAGATACGCTCATGAGCTACCACCCCACCTCCAAGATCGCTCAGGCGCGCCAATCCGGGCGCGTAATCAACCTGGCCTCTCGCCGCCCCAAAACAGTGGGAGAGAAATCCTCATGATGTCAAGTGTTACGGATCAATACCAACTCAATGGAGGATAGACGCTCCAACAGAAAAAGAAAAGCCGATGTTAGGGGACAGCAACCAATGCCGAAGACAAGTTGGTAGCTTAAATCAAGGAAGGCCAACCACACCGCCACTTTGTGTTTCTGGATAGGATGCCGACCAGGTGGTCCATCCTCATTCTCGACCCGGTCATCACACCGATTGGGTATTCCGGTTCGCGATTTTAATTGACTGAAGCTATTCATCACTCATTTATGTCCGAGCATTTCAAGATTAAACGTGGATGATAGTTATATCCGTCCATGTAACGATAAAGATTTTGGGGTTTGGAGGAGGAAGGATAGTCCCACTAGAGAAAGTTGATTTGCCCATCCAAATGGGACAAGGTTTGCATAAGCGATCGTCATGACAACATTCAAAATAATCAATGCCGATTCGAGTACAATGCTATCATTGGAAGGCCATTGTTTTATCATATAAAAGCGGCCGTTCAATATATCATTTTTGTATAAAATTTCCAACGCCTCGATGGCGAAGTTATACATAAAGGGAATCAAAGGGAGTCACGAGAGTGCTCTCTTAAACTCCGACCGTGGAGATTAACGGAGAACAAGTGGCAAACCAAAGGAATCACACGAGATAATCCCTTGCCCGAAGAGGAATCCGAGAAAGGGTGATCGTCAGAGGATAATCCAAGTCGGCCTGGGGAAGGAGCCAATGATGGAAGAAGGCGAGCCGCAATCGAAAAACCGAGCCGGCCATAGACACTAATTGCCCCTCGCAAATCAAGGAGGGGCAAAGCAAGAAAAGAAAACGAGCGGAACCGGTAGAAAAGTTGATACGATCAATGCTCGGTAAGTTAGTTGCGAGGCACCAACTACGTATTGGTCATGATCTTCCGTAACCATATCGTCGTAGTTGGTCGAAGTTTTTGGAAATAATCTTGACGCCTTCGCATGGACTCATGCGGACATGCCCGAATTGATCCCAAGTATGCGTACACCGCCTTAACATTGATCTAACGTCCGCCCAAATATCTGAAAGGCGCAAACCTACCGATAGCAGCGGCGGCGCTCGAAATCGGGTTAACAAACTACTAGACAATCAACCATCGGGAAGCCCTCTATCCTCGATGGGTCGCCAATCCCGTTTTGGTAAAAAGCACCGCCGCGGGCGCCATGCGTGATTTTACCGACCAACAAAGCATGCCCAAGGATGCTTATCCATTGCCAAATATCGATTACATGGTAGATGCCACAACAGGAGACACGAGTGATGAGCTTCATGGATGCATACTCGGGTTACAACCAAATACGGATGCACCTTAAGAGATGAAGAAAATACCTCATTTTTCTCTTCTGGGGATTCACCGTTACAAGATGATGCCTTCGGATTGAAGAATCTTGGCCGGAAGACCTATCAAAGGTTAGTAAATAAGATGTTTGAAAAAATGATAGGTCACACTATGGAAGAATCATGCAGATGACATGCTAGTAAAATCATCGTACATGTCCGATCATCTAAACGATCTTAATAAAATGTTTGCATTGTTTTGAGAGAGTACAAGATGATGTTAAACCCGAAAAATGCACATTGGGGCGGTTTCGGGTAAATTTTGGGGTATATGGTCACCCAAAGGGGAATCGAAGCTAACCTGGACAAAATAAAAGCCATCACCGACCTAGAATCCCCAAACTCGTAAAAAGGTATTAAAGCCTAACAGCCGACATCGCCTTCTTAACTGATTTATTTCTCGGTCCACAGACAAGTGCAAACCTTTCTTTGAAATTATAAAGAAAAGCAAAAATTTCGAGTGGACCGAACAAGCACAGTTGCCTTTGAATCCTCAAACATCATCTATCTTCAATCCCTATATTACAAAACCGCCCCGGGGAGGACTTGTATTTGTACTTACAGATCCGAATATGCCATCACCGGTGTTAATCTAGATGGCTCTATTCAACATCCGGCCATTACTACACCAAGCCTGCGTTACATGATGCCGAGCTCTTACCCACCAATGGAAAAGCTGGCTTATTCATTAATTATCACGCGGCACGGAAACTCCGTCCATATTTCTTAGAACACAAGATTATAGTATGGACGAACTATCCGTTGAAGCAAAGTGTTACACCGACCGATACTGGTCGGATGATTAATGGGTCATCAACTTAGCCAATTTGACATTATATACGAACCACGATCTGCAATAAAAGGAGGCTTTAGCCGATTTTTGTGGCCAATTCACGCTTCCATACAATCGAGGTCAGGAAGACCAAGAATGGAAATTATTTGTCGACGCTCTTCCGCCGCAGTCGAGCGGGGCGGAATCGTGATAATCGATCCAAATGAAAATGCTACCGTCGCCGACGATTTCAGTTCCCCGCGACTTAACAACGGTTTAATATGAGGCGCTACCTTTAAAGTTAGATATGGCAGCCTCTATGGGCCTAAAACAACTATTCGTTCACAAAGTGATTCTCGGTTGGTTGTTCATCAAATCAACGGCGAGCATTTTAAAGAGCGTAAAATTGCACCATATTTCGATTTGGTCAAGAAAAGATTATCACATTTTAAGACAAAAATCTTACATGTGCCCCGAGCCGAACATGCAAGCGAGATGCCTTAGCTGCCTTCGGGCTCGACCAGGGACGGATGTCATCACGGATGTCACCTTTGTCACACAATTGTCCGCCCATCACTTGGTGCAAAGAAAATATATACAATCAAACCGTCAAAATGCACTTGGATGACCCCAATCATCCAATATCTGAGAAAGGAGTTCAACTCGAAACAAAGTCAAGCCGTAACACTACGATCTCAAGCGGCTCGGTTTACACTAGTAGACGGCATCCTCTACAAACGAGGGTACTCCATCCCACTTCTACGCCGCGCTTCTCGAGCATGATGCATTATGCACTTCGAGAGGTTCATGAGGAATATGCGGCAACCACGCTGGGGCCAAACGTTGGCTATAAATTAATACGGCAAGGGTACTCTCGCCATCCTCGAAAAAGGATGCTACCGACGTCAAAAGATGTGAGAGGTGTGAGATTTGCACCACAGTCGATATCATCCGAGAACACTTATTCCGTATTTAGCCCATGGCCGTTTGCCAAATGGGGAATGGACCACCATCGGACCATTACCCATGGCAAGGGGCGTCAAGTATGCCATTGTGGTGGATTATTTCACAAACGGGCCGAGCGCGAGCCTTTGGCAAAAATAGATGAAGAAAAGGTTGTGAGCTTTGTATGGAAATCTATCATCTCAGAGATTCGGATACCACATTCGATTGTTACATGCATAATGGGAAAAGCCTCGACAACCAAGGTTCCGAAATTTTGTGAAGGTTTCCGCATAAAAACCATTTCTCAACTCCATACTACCCTATCGAACGGATGTCGAGGCGTTAATAAAATACTCAAGATACCCTGGCGCGAGATTGGCGAGTCAAAGGCAATTGGCGGAGGAACTACCGGGCGACTATGGTCATACGCACCACACATCGAGCAAGCCCATCGGAGAAACACCTTTTTCTTTAGCTTATGGAGCCGAGCGCGGTGATTCGCCGAGATTGGAGCCCCTACTTTTGCACTGGTGCAAATTTTGAAGAAGATCCCAATGAGGCCGCCCGAGCGAACTAGACCCTTTCGGAAAAAGGTGCAGCTACGAGATGAAAATGCAGGTGTATAAACAAAGGAGCGAAAGGTACTGGCATTCGAGAGTAAAAAAAGATTTTGCCTCGGGCGATCTTCAGAAAAAGATAACGCATTCAACCGAGCCCGAAGCCCGACCCGAGGGCCCTTCTGGACGGCCCACGCCTTATCCGGTGGGCGTACGCTAGAATATTTGAGTGGAGAAAATTTACGCATCCATGGAATGTATCATACCCGGCGGTATTATCAATAAAGATCTCGATCTACGATCCAGGATAGGATTCCAAAGAATTATCCCTTCATCCGGTATTTCGTGAGCTCTTTAAAGGAAAACAAGTTTTTACTCACCACAAACCAAGACTCGGTTACGCACCGAAAGCACAATAAAGACTTGGTTACGCACAAGCACAAAGACCGCCACGCACCTGTTATAATACTGCACTCGCTGGGCACAATAGAAGCACAATAAAGACACGCCACGACCGAGCACAATAAAGACTTTGGTTACGCACCAAGACAAGACCAAGCACTCGGCCACGCACCGAGCACAATAAAGACTCGGCCACGACCGAGCACAACAAAGACTCGTTACGCACCAAGCACAAGACCAAGACATCGACGCACCGAGCACAATAAAGACTTCTGGTTACGCACAAGCACAAGACTCCGCTACGCACCGAGCACGATACCAAGACTCGGCTCACGCACCGAGCACAATAAAGACTTGGTTACGCACTGCTAATAATACCAAGACTCGGGCCACGCACCGAGCACAATAAAGACTTCGTTACGCACCAAGCACAAGATAAAGACTAAGCTACGCACCGAGCATAAGATAAAGACTTGGTAACGCACCGAGCACCAATACCAAGACTCGAGCTACGCACCGAGCACGATACCAAGACTCGGCCACGCACCGAGCACAATAAGACTTGGTTACGCACTGCGCAAATCGTGAGACAATTTATACACGAAATTTCAAATACAAAATGGATGTGTTTATATCCCCGAGTGCAAGAATCGACAAAGGCGAGCAGTACCCCTCACTCGACGCACCGAAAAATCGAGCCCGTACTTGAGAAAATAAGAGGAAAAAAGAAGACAGCAACAATCTTACAAAAGGAAAGAGCCGAGCATCCACAAAAGCTTGAAATACATACGGGAAGAGGAAAATAATAATTCATTTTTACTTCAAAAATAATTACATAGGGGAGGCCGATTCGTTACATCTCGAGGCACGAAGCCAAATTACCTACCTAAGGCTACATATAAAGTATCAAGATCGGCGGGGGGAATATCGACGGCACCACTAGAGGCGACTTCTTCCACATCCGGAGGAGGAGAACCCTGCGCATTAGAAGCCTCCGCAGTTCGGCCGGCGGTATTGAGATCGCCCTCCGAAGGGGCCAAATCTTCCTGCCGAGCAACAAGACGCCCCCCTTAAGTAAATCCAGAATTTCTTGGAGACGGGTCGCATGGCCACTGTGTCAACATGAATGCATACTCCTGAGTCTTTGTAAGCTTTAATGGCCTCTCTACGAACTTCCTCGTTTGTCGGCGGGCGCTTCTTCAGCCTCCTCCCCGTACGCTCTGACAGCGCCTCTCCATTTCTCTCGGCCAGGCGGTGGCAAGACGTTCCTCTGGGCGACCTTAATCCCGAGCTCTTCTTCACCTTGCGGGCCCGATCTCGCGCTCGCCACCCGCAAAGACTTTCTCTTGAGTTGGCCCGAGCCGTTTCTCATCCGCTTGAGTCTTAAAAGACTCTGCACCCTTGAGGGTAGCATAGGCCTCCCGTTAGATCCCGTGCCGCCTGTGTCGGCATATTTTTTCTCCAACTCACGGGTTCCCCAACCGCATGCCATAAGAGCCCAATCATACGCCGCATACGGCCATAAAGATATGAATTTGTTCTTCGAAGCCGCCCGGGTGCGATTGCACGATGCCTTTGTCCAGCACGGGCCGACAACTATTGCCCGACCGCTCCCAGAAGACCCTTGATTGCTCCTCCGTCGGCGTGGCACATCGAATCTAATTCCACAAACCACCGAGGGCGTAGTCCAACCATTCCTCGCAATATTCATCTCTTGCTTGGTTTGGAGGAATGAAATGACCTTCCTCGCCGAGGTCATCTCGAGAAAGTTCGCGGACCTTCATTTTCCGGAAATGCTCAAGATGTTCGGGCGCCGCCGACCAACCCTTTCACCGACGCTCCTCTCCATCACAATTCCCCTCTTTCTCCTTTGAAGGGGGCTGCCGCATCCTCCCGCACTCCATCGCAGGACGCGTTCGGCCCGGATATCTTCTCTCCGAGCCGCTCCACATCCAAGCAGTTGATCGGCACAGCCGAGCTCAGGCCGTATTCCTCACATCGCGCGAAGGCAGCACGCAAATCCAAAGCCACGCCCGCATAAAGCAACCATCAATTAGAAGAAAGATCAAAGGAAAACAAAAAGACAACTCAAAAGGAAATGGAAGAAATACAAAGATTTTTTACTCGAATCCTTCCCCGCACTCGGCGGCTGGGAACCGTGGTTCACCGCGCCCTACGGCGCAGATGATCCGCCCACAGACTAGTCGCCGCAGGAGGCGGCGCGGCTTGCTCGCCGGGCTGATCCTCGGAGAATGGGGCCGTATTTCTTCATTAACGAGAGGATTCAGCTGAGGCACTCTCGACCTCCTCCTCCCGCCGGCCACTTCATCCCGAGCCGCCTCGGCTTCGGGCTCGGCGAGCGAAGAGCCTCAAAACTGCGGCAAGTTGGCCTCAGGTACCAACCTCTCAATCCGCCTGTCATGATTCCCGGCCTGGATGTTCTCCACCTTCGAATAAAGCTGGCTGACAGAGGCCCCTTTGATGCCCGGTTCTCGTAAAAGGTGGAAAGAGGACAATTATGAAAAGAAAAATAAAGAAATGACAACAGTGCTGGTGGAAAGGAAAAGATAAGACTTATCAGAACAAAAACAAAATTTGATGGGGGATGAAGAACGGTCTCATTTTCTCCTTCCCCACACGAGCTTGCCACTCGCCGCTCACCCAGAACCATTTATCCTTCCACTCTTCGCAGGAGAAGAAGGAGACTCCTCCACCAAACCGTCCCCGGATACTCCCCGCCGGGTCTCAGACGCATTACCATCCGGATGGTCACCCGAGACGATGGAGTCGCCGCCATACAAAAAGCTCGCTCATCTCCTTAAATTTGGGGCGAGGATATTTTTCCAGGTGAAACATCACCAGGAGACCGATGATCCTTCCCCAAGAAATAGGGTGCACTGGCCGGATGCATACCCCACTTGCAAAACCACCGCGTGAGGAAGGCCCTAGGTGGAAATCTTAAACCGTATAAAAGGTCGAGCAAAACAGCCGTACAACCCTCTCGTGGGTATCGGGAACTTCTCGCGGCCGTCCACATCCAAAAGTAGATACCGCTCGGGAATACGGTACATCCGCCGGAGCTCATCCACCTCCCGAATCATCAACATGCTCGGATATCGCTTATGTCACTCCTACGCCCAACGAGTCTCGACACGAAGACGAGGTCCTCCTCCTTATCGACCGTCGCCATTACGGCGGCCCATGGGCCCTAGTGGCCTTCCGCCTCGAATCCCTGGGACACTCATCTACTCGCTCACGTTGTCACGCTCCGCTCGGGATGGATCCATCTTCTTCTTCTCCTGGGGCACGATTTAGAATCAACACTTGGCGATTCTTCACCGGAATTCTCTTGTACCAGCCCCGGGTTGATACATCGCTCCTTCTATAAACGGCCATCGTCGCCGTCAAAGATAGCACAAGGCCCGCTCCAAGGACGCCCACCTCTTCAAGAACTGGAGAAGATATCCGGATAATACTCGGATCGGGACTGAGATCGCCGTGGCCGGGTGAAAAATAAAAGAGGGTTGGATGGAGGATCTTCAATTTCAACTTCTACACTATAGCTACGACTCTACTATCTTCAAAAGAAGACATTTATAGTAAAGGAAGAGTATTTGAAAAATACCTAAGTTCAAGTCTCCTAACTGGGAAGTTCGACCAAATTTCGCTCGGTTTAATTACTTTAGCTCAAGGGTTAAAGGATGCGAAAGTGAATAATGAAGGAAGACGAAGGTATTTATAGATAAGTTTCCTCGATAAACGAGGCGTTTATTGAAAGGACGCTCCTTTTAAAAGCTCAAAAGCCGCCTAAACATGACATAAAAACGTCGTGTCCCCACGCCACGACCAGAATCGACGTAATTTTTCGATTCCTCGCGCAAGATTGGTCCAACCACGAGACGCCACGTGTTCTGTCTATTATGGCAACCTTGATTAACGCGCTGTTTCAAGCATTAATTGCTACGCGACGGTACAGGAAAGAACAAAACCTTTGAAAAATCCGTTTTCCCATTAATTGTTCATCATTAGCATTAAAGTTTAACTCCGACGCCAAAGAATTTTTCTCAAGTCAAACTGGGGGCCTTTGATGACACCCGAGCCGAGCCGGGAAAAATTGATCCACGCATCGATAACACATTTCACGAATTAGGCGGCTCACGGCCCGAGCCCAATCGGCACGAGCCCGACTCACAACACGGCCGCCGAGCCCGAGCCCCGAGCCCGTATTTCAATATGAAACACACGCGCGACAACCTCGTAAAAATAATCACACGCCCATGCTTAGTACTTTATCTCCAGACGTATGTTCGCCACATGTCGTAGAATTATGAAGAGAAGTCGACAAGTGGCAAATTTGATCTGACATGCACAACTATAGAGGGACATGTGTCGCCCTTTTGCTATTTTATTAATTAATGAATAGTTAGTGCAAAAGATGACTATTGTAAACCCACTTACTCAAAAGGGGGTATAAAAAGTCCAAAAGGGAAAAAAGAAAAGGGAAGAGGGAAGAAAAAGGACAAATAGTAAAAAAGACCGACCCTAATATTCCTACTTCGAAAAATACAAAAGAAAGGCATAATTAGCCGAAATAAAGAGACGTTACGCGACGTTTCATTTCCACGTGTTAAACCTTTTACGATTTCTACTACACCAAAACGCACGTCACGCGGATGTATTAAGAAATGATGTGTATTAATAGGTTTTGGAGGTGCAAATAACGATCCCTTTTTGCAAAATGGTTGATGCAATTGTTCAAATCCACATACTCCAAGTGTTTCTCCATATCCACAATAGTAGAAACATGATATCGTTAAATCCAACGGTCTATTTGATGCTGGGTCAGGAGCATAGCACCCGCTGACGTGTCAGTCCATTTTTTAAATTTTTGCTTTTTTTAAAAAAAATATTTGCTCAACTCCGGTTGGTTCTTTTTTCCTTTTACTTGACAAATCTAACTACAGTTGGGTTTCAAAAATTTTAAGGACTTCCCTCTCCAAATCATCGAATCGCACTCAAAAACTTCAAATTCATCATATTATTTTTGATTCAAACCATAGTACTATTTGTAAAATTGGAAACGCAACAACAGAAAGAAGAAGGAAGCCAGGAGAGATCTCCAAGAAACGCCGTAGATTTTTCTGGTTTTATCCCAAAAAAAATGAAGTTCGAATTACCTTTTGTTTTGGGTTCTTTGGTGGGTTTTTGCTAGATTGAGAAGAGATGTGATCTTATTTTGTTATCTGGGAAGAAAAGTGAGAAACGGGGCATAGAAATATAAGATAGTCGAAAGTTTTACATACAGGACTAGTTTATGTCTATTTCTGGTACTGGTTCCTCTTTTGTGGATTTATACAGGAAGATGCTAATATTCATGGGCCAAAATCCTATTATCTCAGCAGATTCAGGGAACGTTGCGATTTTGATGATCCCTAAATTGTGTCATTACACTATTCTTCTGTCTGTGGTTCGATACTTGCAGACTCTGTGTATGATTCTCCGCACAAGAAGTGGGTGGAGGCGGCGACGATGAAGCTTGCAATGCTGGATGGAGTTGCATAAAATAGTGTCTTTTGCTATGTTCAATCATATCTAAATAGAGTATTATCAATTATGGGTTGAGTGCTATGGTTAATTGAGCTTTTAGCACCTGTTATTACCTTATTTGAGTAATAGTAGTGTTTGTATTCGTTAAACTCTTTCTGGAGCTGCTATCCATTTGGTTTTTATCTTTCTTGTGGAAGTAAGAAATATGAATTATATATGTAAATGAATTATATATGTAAATGGAAAACATATTGCATACTAGCATTTTTGCTCATGCATTACACTCTTTAGAAATAATCTGCATTTATGATAGGTCTCAATTAATAAGAAAATAGAGCAGATAAAATTTACAGAAACTCCTTGAGGTTTGGGCTAACTACAAAAGAAACTAGAGGTTTTTGAAAATTGCAAGAAAACCCTTAACAAGAAAAAAATATTTTAAAATTCCGCCTGATATTTCTAGAAATATAAATTTATGACATAATCAAATTTAATTTTTTTATTATAATTTTAAAATATATCTCTGGGGTTTTTCATAATTAACCCAAACCTCAGGAAGTCTTTTGTAATTATCCCTAAAATTTGTATGCAAATGAAACACATATGCCTACCCATTGCCAAAAAGTTGGCTAATCTTAAGCATCTACAGGAAACTCTAATTCTTTAGCCCATAGTACATCGATCAACCTCAATGAAATCAACCCTCTCATAATTTACCAAAGGTTCACAACCAGACAAAAGAAATCAACCTTCTCATAATTTACCAAAGGTCCACAACCAGACAAAGTCTTTCAACCGGCTAGTACAAGTGTTAAGTTATTTTCCTTGAAAACATGAAGGGGTTTTCAAGATGTGCCAATGGAAGATGGTTTCAAAGAAAAAAATGCCTCTAGAATTGCAAGTAATTGGTCTTAATAAACAACAGAATCAACATCTTTCTGCACCTCACAACAAGAGTCATTTACTTTTTGCAGGATTTGTTATGTTACAAATATTTTATCAAACCAATCACTTTTGAGGTAAAAGGAAAGAGCTGAAGTTTACGTGATAAATCACAAACATCAGCAATAACATTAGAACCAATTGTTGCTACATGCATCAGATTCAAAATGGAGACAGAGAGCAAATGGACATTTACATTAATCAAACTTATCAATGCAAACTTATCAATGCAACAATACAAATGAACTTGCAAAGCCAGCACCTGATCAATGTATTCTTGTAAACCAAGAAAATCATGCTAGACCAGGAAAAAATGCCAACAAGGTTTATCTCCACAAATAGTAACCGAAACTCTAAGACATGAAATGATCTCTGAGTAAGTTGGGTAGTAAATCATTGCTGATAAAAGATACATGTTAAAATTATATAAAGATAATGATGTCATTTTCATAAAAATAATTTTACTACGAAACTAAAACTAGTAAACTATATAGTACATACCTCTGACAAATTATGATTCCCAGTTTGGAACATATTTGGAGGGAGTTGACCAAGATTATGATTTAGGCCTTGTCCTGGATATTAAATATATATAATATAAGATGATATTATATACATTAACTAAATTAAGTAAAAACTTACCACGTGCATTGTGGAAGATGGCGCATACAAACAATAAGGTGGATGTCTACTAGACTGGGAGCCAAATGGGATCTCTTGTGAATGAACACTAGTATAATGCAATGGTCCTACACTTATAGCTCCTTGTGATGGCAGAACATTGATGGACTCTTGTGATGGATGGGAGATTTGCATATTCTTTTTCGCTTTTTTGTAGTCCTCTCTAGGATGTTTCCAACAATTGAAAAAAAAAACAAAAGATATGTTGTGTAACTAAAATCTGTAATGTAATTGAACTTCAATCCAAAATGAAAATAATGTTAACTGAATAAAGCAAACTGAAAGTATTGTTATAAAAATACTTGAGCACTTACTTGAAGATTTAATATTTTCCTTTCCTCTTTTACTTTTTGAATCCCAATGGTTTGGAAAACGAACATTATTAACTCCTCTGAACTTTACATAAAGATGGTTGCGCACATGCTCATCTTCTATAGTGTTATTTTCCTCCACAACACCCAATTTTCTGGTTTTAAAACCCGCAAACCCCATATCATCACACGTAGTCGTTTCATCCATACTCAATGAATCAAGTAAAGCATTTAGATTTGAAAGAACACCCTTGAGTTCATTCTCACCAAATTTCTTGCTTCCTGGTGGACTTTACTTCTCATTGCAAGATCATAGCAAAATCTCATTGTATGATTCACATATACCGTCTCAGATTCATTTTCACTTGCATTAAGACAATCCTCACCAAAACTCACCTTATCCCTTACATACTTGGTCCATCTCATTTTTATATACCTCATGGGTATTTTGTGCACATTCATTTGCTTAAAATCCAACAAAGCATGCTTGCATAATATTCCAACTAACTCAAAATATTGACATGTACATTTTCAAGTGATTCCAAATCAAACTCAACTTTTCGTACTCAATTTGAGTTACCTTGAGATCTTATTTTAAAATCGAATATATTTCTAGTACATGTAGGTTGTCCATAAAAAACGATGCCCAAGGAATTGATCAATTCAGACTGGAACTTATTATATATTGCGTGTGTATAAATGGCAGCAACATCTCTCAACAAACAATTTGTTTTTACAGCAAGTGTAGGCATCTCATGGCGACATTTAAAGTCATTTTCCTTCTCATCTTGACGCCATTTCTTTTGAACTTTTTCAAACCTTAACACAAATGTCTCCTTTTACCACCATCTTTCAAAGTAGAATTTGTATCCTCACTTCTTGATGTAGCCTTAAGCCCCCAGAATCTAATTTTACTAAAAGATGTAGACCACTTATGTCTCAATCAGACATATTATTTAACCAAGAATGATTATAAAGAGTATAATCCGCAATCATTTTACTCCATACTTCCTCAAACTCTTCTTCAGATTCACAAAATTCCATACACTTGTGGAACATATTTATAAACCCCCGTATTATTATTCAAATCACAAATGTGAGGGAACATTTTGGTAGATATGCCACCGACAAAATCGATGGTGTGAATCTGGAAATACAATTTCAATTGCATTCATCATTGTCTGACACTGCTCTGTGAAAATTGTCTGACATTGCATTCATCATTGTCTGACACTGCTCTGTGAAAATTGTATCAGGTTGTTTGCCACCCATAGATTGAAGAAATGCATTAAATAACCATTTAAAAGAGACCTCAGTTTCATCAGACATAAATGCTAAACCGAATATCACATTGTGCATATGATGATTAATGCCGTGAAAGGTGAACAAATCAAATTATATTTATTAGTTTTGTAAGTGGTATCAATCGAAATAACATCACCAAAAGCCTCATAATCGATCCTACATCGGCCATCCCCCGAAAAAGAAGTTATCCTATTATTTTCATCAACTTGAAAATCCCAGAGAGAACAATACGTCTTAATTCGACTTATTTTTGAAATATCGAACTAGTTCAGCAGCATCTCCATCCTCAACATGTTTGTGATCCTTTGCTAAACGATTAAGGTAATCATAAGCATCTTTTCTAAGAAATTCTATATTTTTCCTCCCATGTGATTCTTGTTCATGTAAGAATAAGCATTAGCTACTGAAAATCCAGCATCTACCAATGCTTTCAATGTATCTCCTTTAGCATAAGAAATATTACGAGCCGATCACAACATATACCTTTGATCAACAGTGACCATGTCATGATTATGTTCGATGTCAAAAATAATAACTCTCCATTCTTCATTCTTTTTGCGCCCAATTGTAAGCCTTGCAGTGCAACCAGTTCTTGTTTCCATTTTCAAGTACATTGCCTGCATATTTTTAGCGCTTCTCTTTTCATCTTTTGTTCCGTGACAAGAACAATCAAATTCCTTCATATAAAGTTCCCCACTATTGTCGTGAAAATATGCTTGTTTCCCTTTTCTTACACTGAATCCTTTGATACACCAATATTCACAATATATTAATAAATATGCATCATCAGGATCTTTTATCCTTTGACCAACTGCTAATCTATGCTCAAATTCATCTACCATAGAATCATTGTGTACCTTATTATGTTCTGACATTGATGACTCTATTGCATATTAATCTGACCCACAACATGCATTTTTGGCATTGAGTGATGAAATTTCATCCATTCTGCAAGTGTCAAAGATAATACAAAGAAGTATAGATGTCAGATTTGAATGTACATTACCACATAATGAAACAAAAAAGAAAACCATAAGGCAAACTAAATTTAACATTTTTGTTTTCTGCAATTCAGAGTACAAAAAAATGATTTGGTTGACTCCAACAATTTGATAATAATATAAGCAACATAGTGAATACGAGAGTAAAAATCATGGTTGAGCCCAACCTACTATCTTGAAAACGTTCTACCAAAACTGGAGTTAAAGTACTGATCTGTTTTTTATTATCTATTTCTCATCAATATCATAAGAAAATCTTTAGTATGTTTAATATATAATCTTACACGTCAATATCATTAGAACAAAAATAGAAAACTAAAATTTAAATATAAACTAACGATTAGGACAAACATCACAAGATTTACTTATTACATTGCATAATCAGAATTCCAATAACAAGAATTACAACTCAAAATAAATACCAACATAATCCAGCTTTTCATAAACAGAGCATCACTTTGAAAAAGCTAATTCTATTTTACCCCTCAAAAGAAAAAGAATCAATCATCAACTTAAAATCCCGATAATTACCTGTCTTAATTAATTTGGTGAAGGATTGAATACGAAAATAAGGGTAGAAGAAATGTGGTTTTGCAACTGAAGAGTGTGGCGTTGAATGATAATGGCGGGAAGCAGTGAAGACGGAGAAGAGTGTGGCATTGAATGATAATGGCGGGAAGCAGTGAAGATGGAGTGAAATGTGATTTGTGGCTACATACCAAGTTTGACCGTGTTAATCTTCTCTAATTGATTTTTCTAAAGATAAATTAAGTATTAATTGGGGTTAAGGAAATAAACTTAGAAAAAAAAGCAAAAATAGAGAAAATGGGTTGACACGTCAGTCGGTGCTGTGATCCTGGTCCAACATCGAACAAACCAAATCCAACAATGGAGAATCTAGAATTTGTAAAAGCCAAACTTCAAATAGTAACGACCTATTATCCCTTTTTCCTCGTCATCTCATTATCTCCTTCCATGTTTGGCGGGTCGCCGCGGAAAGGCAATGTAGCGTGGAACTCTGACTCTTCTCTCTTTCTCTTAGATTTTTTTTTCTTTTTTTGTATCTTATTTCTTTTTTTCTTCCTTTCAGATTAACCTATCAATTCTTCATAATTTCTAAATTGTCACTGCCCATTAAGATGGTTTGGATAGAAATTTGAAAAGTTTTAGTCTCTCTTTGTGGGAGTGTCTTATTTTCTCTCTCTAGAAGAGAGAACCCTAGTTTGTGTCTTTGTTCTTTTTTTCTTTCCGGGTTTTGCTAGCCGCCGTTGGTAATTTTGTTCTCTTTTTGTGGCTCTGTTTGTGGTTACTCTTGGGGGTTGCTGCTCATTCAATGCTTTGATATTTAAACTTGAGATTCATGAAAAATGATATATTATGTTGCATTTATAGGGGCGTTGGGTGGTGGTTAGGGTGAGTTAGTGGTTTGTGTCTTGGTTGGTTTATTTTGGTTGGTCAGCTCATCTCTGGTGTAATAACTCTGGTTTTGTTTTTTTCATTTTCCCTATACTTTGTTGTATGAGTCTGTTCATGGGGACCTTGCTTACACTTGTCATCACCTCCATCAAACTTTTTTAATATTGTTTCCTTTTTTGGTCATTTGGTTGTTTGTCTGGTTGACCATTTTCCTTGTCTGCTTCTGTCCTTCTCTTTGCTTTGGTCTTTGTTTTTATTATCTACAGGTGGCTTGATCTTGGCGGTTCATTTCAGATCTGAGAGTGGGGACTGGTCGGGTATTTGCTATGGCACGGGAGCTGGTTGACAGATTAAATTCCTTTTCACTTTCTTCTGTTGAAAAAGATGAAATTTTACTGGAGAAAAAAGACATTTTAAAAAGAAAAGAAGAAAGTGAGAGGAGTCTTATTGGGAGGCTGTTTGGGGACAAGAAAGTGAATTTTGCGGGGTTTAGAAGTACTGTATCAGCTATATGGCAAACGAAAGAAAGTTTTACAGTTCGAGAAGTGGGGGTCAATCTGTACCAATTTATTTTTACTTCGCAGGAAGATAAAATAAGAGTGCTACGAGGGAAAACATGGTCCTTTGATAATCTATACCTTGTTCTGAAGGAATGGGCTGAGGATATATTGGAAAAAACTGATCAGCTAAACTCAGTTGAATTGTGGGTTCAAGTGTGGAATTTACCTTATTTTTGGATAGGGGTGGAGACTGGTAGGAAAATCGGTAAGAAATTTGAAAATATTCTTGATGTGGTGGTTCCGGAAACAGGTAGCAGCAATGGATTGTATATCAAAATTCTGGCAGTCATTAATCTTGATAAGCCTTTATTGCGAGGGACATTCATCACACTAAATTCTGAAAAAGTGTGGGTTGATTTTAGATATGAAAACTTGCAAAGTTTTTGTTTCTATTGTGGGAAGGTTGGGCACTTAGAGAGGGGTTGCGCGAGTAGGCGGGAGGATATCAGACTTGATAAGCTGGAGGAGGGTCAGTTTGGCGAATGGCTACGGAGTTCTGAGGTTCGACATAATAAAAGTAGCAACAAATATCCCAAGGAGATCCCTTCCGTAAAAGAAGCCAAGTCTTTCCTGAAGGAAAATAGTGAATTTACTGAGGCAGTGGGAAATGTCGGGCCACATGATGCTGTTGATAAGAATGGTTCTAAAGAAGAGCATTCAAAATCGATGGGGGCAGAGAAAGACGGTACGCATATTAATAAGGATGATGATGTAGGAAAGAGGGCTGAAGTTTCAAAAAGCATTGAGGTTACCAAGGAGATGGAGGGTAATCTCAGAAAATTGGAGACCTCGCAGGAGGATTGGAATAAAGAAAATTGTATGCTTATTGATAAGCAAGAGATGGTTGATGTTGTAATTCTTATGGAAGGCAATAGAACTCCCTTTAGGGAAATTCAGAATATTACTAGTGTGAGGGGAGGGAGACCGGGCAGAAAAGGCAGCCAGAGGGGGAGAGGAGGGAGAAGTAGAGGGGATGGGCAGGCAGCTTCTAATATGATGGAGTTGAATATGGATCAAGTTGAAAATATTAGTGGGCACAAAAGGCAGCATGAGCTTTTGGATGAAGAGTTTGAACAACCACTGGATAGGAGGAAAAAAAATAAATTGAGTGAAGATTTGGAGGCTTCACAGGTGGAGAAAAACAAGGTGGAGGTGGCCAGCCTTAATTGGGCCCAATCCCATCAATGAAGATATGTGTGTGGAATTGTAGAGGGTTGGGAGGACCCTGTACAATATCCCAGTTCAAGGAGGCATTGAGACTCCACCTCCCGGATATTTTGTTCCTTTGTGAAACAAAAAAAAGAAAAAAATTTATAATTACTGTATGTAAGAAGTTAAAATTGGGTGATAGATGGCAATGCTTGGATCCTGTGGGCAAGAGTGGTGGGATGTTTGTTTACTGGTCTGAGAGAATCCAAATTCTCAATATCATTTTCTCGGATTTCAGTGTGGAGATTGAGTTTAGTTTGAAGGAAGAGTTGGAATCCCAATGGGGGATTTTCGTGTATGCAAGTACGGATAAAGAGGTTAGAGGTCTCCAGTGGGAATTTCTTGAAAAAGCAAAAGATAAATGGGGTAAATTCTGGTTTTTAGGGGGGGATTTTAATGATATTACTGAGGAGGGAGAAAAAAAAAAGGGGGTATTAAGAGGGCGGCATCTA
Organism: Rehmannia glutinosa; assembly: GCA_016081115.2. Lineage (NCBI taxonomy): Eukaryota > Viridiplantae > Streptophyta > Magnoliopsida > Lamiales > Orobanchaceae > Rehmannia > Rehmannia glutinosa. Next base: position 66,620,978 of record CM071928.1, read on the forward strand.
CCTTTAAGATGTTCAAGGAATTTATTATCGCAATGGAGATGACCGAAATTCCTTTTGAGGGGTATCCGTTTACTTGGTCTAATAATAGGGAGGGAGAGGGTCTCGTTGAAGAAAGAATTGACAGAATTTTTGGGGCTCCCGATTGGATGGTGAAATTTCCCAACGCTAAAGTTACACATGTGGAGAAGCAATCTTCTGACCATTCTCTTCTCTTCCTGGAGTGCAAACCCGATCAGTTTAAAAGCAAAGGTAGATTCTCTTTTGACAAGAGGTGGATTGGGTGGGAGGGGATTAATGAGACTATTGAAAAGGCTTGGACTTCGCCAGCTTGTGGTACACCTATGTTCCAGGTTCAAAAGAAATTAGGATTTTGCCGATGGGCTCTCATCCAATGGAGCAAAGGTAAAAAATCTAATGCCGCTCGAACTATTGATGGATGTAAATCCCGCATTACGGAAATTAAAAGGGATGGTTTGAGTAGAAATTGGAAGGAATGGGGCAATCTTAAGGCGGTTCTTGCAAAAGCTTATAGGGATGAAGAGATTTTTTGGAGTCAAAAAGCCAGGGTGAATTGGTTGAAAGAGGGGGATAAGAATTCTAAGTTCTTTCACGCGTGTACAATTCAACGGCGAAAACGTAATTGTATTGAGAAGCTTGTGTGTAGAGACGGTTCTATTTGCAATTCTCCTGTGGGTATAGCGACTGAGATTTCTTCATTCTACAACAACCTTTTCTCCACATCTCTGCCGTTGGTGGATAGCAATATCTTAAACGGGATTCCCCACTCGGTTTCTCCTGAAATGAACCAAGCCCTTTCAAGTCATGTGGAGGATAAAGAAATCAAACAGGCCCTTTTCGAGCTCAACCCAAACAAAGCCCCAGGGTGGGATGGTATGACTCCTTTATTCTTTCAATTTGCTTGGCCTATTATTTCTGAGTCTCTTTGTGCTGCTATTAAGAATTTTTTTTCAGTCTGCTAAAATGTTAAAGAGTGTTAATCAAACGGTCATCACTCTTATTCCGAAAATTAGCAATCCCACTTCCATGGCACATTATAGGCCTATTAGTTTATGTACGGTTATTTACAAGGTCATTTCTAAAATCATTGCTAATAGGCTTAAAATGGTGTTACATCATTGTATTAGTGCCAATCAGTCGGCTTTCATTCCTAATAGGCAAATCATTGATAACATTGTCCTCACGCATGAATGCATTCATTTTATTAATGGTCTTCGCAAAGGTAAAAAAGCTTTCATGGCTCTCAAGTTGGATATGTCAAAAGCATATGATAGAGTGGAATGGGATTTTGTGGGTTCTGTTATGGAAAAAATGGGGTTTAATAAAATTTTTGTGAATTGGGTGCAAGCTTGTATTCGCACTCCTACTTTCTCATTTAATATTAATGGCAGTGTGTCCGGATTTGTTGAACCTTCTAGGGGAATTAGGCAAGGAGATCCGCTTTCCCCGTACCTTTTCATTATCCTCTCTGAAACTCTTTCGAACCTTATTAAACAAGCCCAGTTGCATTCTCTCTTTCAAGGTATTAAAATATGTAAGGGCTGTCCGGTTTTAACTCATCTCTTTTTTGCCGATGACTCGATTCTTTTTTGTGAAGCTTCCCCCGTCCAAGCTTCTCTTGTGAGGGATATTCTTGATAGATATTGTGGTGCTTCGGGTCAGTTGGTTAGTCTGGAAAAATCTTCTGTTTTGTTTAGTAAAAACACTTCGAGTTCTATTAAACATGAAATCTGTGGTCTGTTAAATGGTGTATCTGAGCAGCAATCTGCCAAATATTTGGGTCTACCATTTTTGCTTGGGAAGTCTAAGCGGGAGGTCTTTCAATACGTGATTGATTGTGTTCAAAAAAGAGTATTTTGTTGGAGTAATATTTTTCTTTCTCATGCGGGAAGAGAAGTTTTGCTTAAAGCTGTGGTTAATGCGATGCCTAATTTTGTGATGTCCTGTTTTAAATTGCCTATTCATATTTGCAAGGAACTTTGTAAAATTGCTTCGCATTTTTGGTGGGGGGACTAAGTCGGTCGAGAAAAAAATTGTGTGGAGAGCTTGGGACAAATTGACTTTTCCTAAGAGATGGGGAGGGTTGGGTTTCCAAGACTTTGTGCTTTTTAATGAGGCTTTAATTGTTAAGCAACTTTGGAGATTGGTAACCGAACCGGATTTGTTGATTAGTAGAGTACTTAAGGCTAGATATTTTCCGAGAGGGGGGCTGTTGGCGTGTGCTTCTAGAGATGGGGACTCGTGGTTGTGGAAGGGGTGGTGTAAAACTTTGAAAACACTTGCATTAGGAATTAGATATCAAATAGGGGATGGTAAATCTACTAGAGTGTTTGATTCACCTCGCTTCCTCGTGCCTCCTTCTTTTAAGCTTACTAAAAGGGTGGATTTGGAGTGGGATGGGTTGTGGGTGAGGAAGTTGATGGATACTTGTGGTAAAAGTGGAATGTGGATTTATTATCTTTAATTTGTGGCAAAGAAGATATTCTTTGTCATCTTGCAGATACCAATCGATCAAGAGGGATGTAGGGACAAATTAGTGTGGCATTGGGGTAAGAAAGGGAGATTCTCTGTTCAATCTACATATCAATTGTTGATTAATGAAAAAGGCTCAATTTGTGTGTCTAGGAATCCGGCTCGGGATCGCAAAAATCTTTGAGAGGGTGGGATCGTTTGTGGTGCTTGAATATTAAAGGGAAAATCAAACACTTCTCGTGGAGATGTGTACAAAACATACTACCCACTACTGTGCTCCTTCAAAAGAAGAATGTCGACATTGATTCTATTTGCGAAATTTGTGGAGAGGAAGAGGAAACGATTGAGCATGTGCTCTTTTTTGTGCGTGCGGTCCAGGTAGTGTGGAAGATTGCACCGTTAAATGGCTAAATTGCTTTGAAGAAAATTTTGTTTTCGCTCGGTGGTGGTATCATATTATTGGGCTGAATAATAACACTACAAATCAACATAGATTGCAACTTTCGGCCTATATTTTGTGGTGGTTGTGGAAAACAAGAAACCTTTGGGTATTTAATAAGATTCGTTGGACGGAGAGGGAAGTGATTGATATGGCGGTTAATGAATGGAATGAATTTCAAGGGGTGAAAAATTCAGGGGAATCTGCAGGGAAGAAGAGCCTGATTTTGGAGGCTTCGACTACGTCATCGGGAATAATGCAATAGGACCTACCTTTCGGGTGGTCAGTGTTGGGTTAAGCCTGTTCGATGCTGGGTGTATTGGAGGTTGGGTTGCTGATGACAAAGGGAAGTTGATTCAAGCTTGGGCTTCTTCTAGGGATCCATCTATGGATCCAGTGGAATTAATCCTGTTTGGAGCTAGATTCGCTATGGGTATTGCCTTCAAAAATGGCCTCAAGAATATCTGCATAGAGATAGATGGGAAGGATATTGTTTCCAAACTCAATTCGAAATCTGCGTTTGAATCGGGTGGTAGGGTAATAGCCGACGACATCTATTTATTATGTTATTTGTTCGATGTTTGTGTTTTTTGTGTTCAAAATATTCCGAGTATTTCAATCTGTAATAGATTAGCTCGTAGTGCTTTGGATAGTGATTTGGATTTGAGTTGGGTTGACCAATTCCCCGCTTGGCTTAGTAATAGTCATGTCGGTCCTTAGCCCGTAGGCTACGTGTGTACTTGTACTTTTGTTGAGTTCTGTGCTTTGAATAAACTATCGTTTGGAAAAAAAAAAAAATTAAGATGGTTTGGATATGGGGCCCATCTCGTCCCATATAAGTTTTTGACATTGTTTTCTCTTTAGGTTGAATTTATGTATTTATGTGGTCTTTGATTAACATATTTCCTGGGTTTGCACGATATGTGATTTCCCTTTACTGATTGATGTATTGTTTCTTTATTTGTGATGGACTTATCATTCTTTTCTGGTGGCTTCTGTTTTCTCCCCTGATAATGATTGTTATTTGATAATGCTCTTGAATCAGTGAGCTGCACCTTGGTGGTTTATACATGAGAATTAAAACAATTGGATAACTATAAAAAAAAAAATGAGGTTCTGGCTAGTTAAAAAAAAAAACTCAAAAGGTTTTTGAAAAATTACAGAAAAACACTTGTGGTTTGATTCTGTCTTTCATTTTCTCCGTTCATAAGTAAAAATCATTTCAAAACGCTTGATATTTATAGAAAGGGTAAATCTCACTTTGCCCCCTTATACTCTACTTGATTATCACTTTACCCTGCATTTCTTTCTCGGTTGTAGACTTTACATCCTTATACTCTTAATTAGTATCACTTTACCCCCGTATGCTTTTAAAATTTTATTTTATGCTCATATACTCAAAAAAATAACCATTTTAGCCTTAGCTATTAGTTTTATTAAAACAACAAAATTATTTTAAAAGTTTTAATATTAATAAACTTGTATTTATTTGTTAAATTAATTTTCATAACTTGATTAATTAACGTTTAATGTTAAATCTATTATATTTTATATTTAGTTGCTAATTATTTAACTTTAATATAGTTCCTATTAAATTAAATATATAATATACTATTTCTATTAGCTAATACATTTATACTTTTAATTTATTATTCATCATAAGCTTAAAAGTATATAATATACATAATACAAATTTATTAAATGTCCGAAATATTATTAGTAATTTTAAATTATTGATTCAACAATCATAAATAAAACTATGTTAAACAGAAAAAAAATAGTCATTTTGGTGATTAATGTTTTGAATACAAAATATTATTTTACTATATAATACATATTTTTTAGATTTATTATTAAAAAATATATGAATATATTAGTTTGCATAAAATAACCTACAATATAGTTATTTAATAGGAACTATATTAATTTTAATAAATAGCAAATAAGTTTTCCAAAAAATATATGTATGTATTTGATGCCATGGTTAAATTAAAATAATATTTGGGATAATTAGGTTATTTAATAAATGAATTAAATGATTAATATTTTAATTGTATAAGGGGGTAAAGTGATACAAATTGGTAGTACAAGGGGTAAATTGATACAATTGAAAGTACAAAGGGGTTAAGTGATATTCAATGAGAGTATAGGAGGTAAAGTGAGATTTACCCTTAGAAATATTACAATACCCCAAATATGAGTTGGTAGTATTGTGCCTCGAGTAAATTATTGTGTGAATTGGCATTTTGAATAAAATATTATTTTCATATATATTGAGCTTGCATATGTCCATGAATTGTTTGATATTATAAACTGAGTGTTTAGGTTGTTAAACACATAAATATTCAATTTATAGTTCAATTCAAAGAATTAAAGTCCAGGATCGGTAAATAAATATGGACAATTTATTTTGATAAGATCGTCTCAATTTTATTGAAGTTTATCTTGACTTTGGTAATAAAATTGATAACACATTTTCTAAATGTATTGGACTGGACCACGTGAAATTAAATATTTAATTGACCAATAGATATTTATTTTCACTTGATTATTGCACGTGACACCTCAAACCTGGGTGGGTAATGAACTTTTGTTACTAACTTGAAGTTCTTTGAGGCATCAATGAGTGAGATTAAATTGATGATCAATATCTCGATGCTATGGGAATTAAAGTAAAATAACAAGGAACATATATTCATAATATGGAATCCGTTAGAGTCCTTAATTGACCAATAAGGAACATATATTCACAAAAGGGAACATATATTCACATAAAGCAATCAGTCTTGAAGCTAAATATCTTAGTGACTGTCCTAAGAGTAGTGTGAGCGGCATTAGGTTACCTAAACTTTGGAAAGGTACTTGGAAGCTTAAAATCAAAGGTAAAATTAAACATTTATCTGGAGATGCTTCTATAATATCCTTCCTACTAAAGTTAATCTTTGTAAAAAGGGTGTAGACCTGGATGCTGTTTGTTGTTTTTCTGGGGATGGTTTGGAATCTATGGAACATATTTTTTTCAATTGTTACAGGGCTTTAAAATTCTGGAAACTGGCCCCGGTTCTTTGGGATCCTATCCCTCAGAAATCTAGTTCTTTTGGTGATTGGTGGAGTAACATTGCATCCACAAAAGCAAAGGAGTTTTGGCAAGAAAGACTCCAATTGTCTACTTACTTATTATGGTGCCTTTGGAAAACGCGTAATTGTTGGCTTTTTGAAGATACTAATATATCTCCTAAAGATGTTATTGCAGGTGCCTTGTCGGAATAGATTGAATTTGGAAAAGGCATTAAACAACATCTTTAGCTTTTTGGCTTTTTTCATTGCACCGGTGCTTTTTGGCTTGTGAAGGCATATACTAGGGACTTCATTGTTCAGTGGTTACTCCTTTCACTTTTGGTGGATTCCTGTTTGGTGCGTTGGAGATCTGTTAGGTGTTTTTTTGGTTATGATGTCACTACATATTCGTTGTACTTTGGCTTTTAATATATATTAGCATCATACTTTCGTTTTGATCACCCTTGAACTCTTTTTTTGTGGTCGTGTGTGGCCGGCTCTTCTGTTCTTTGTTTCTCATTCTACCATCTTGGCAATGGTACCTACTCTCCCGGTTCTTAGTGTATGATTTAGGAGCGAAATTGTAGCCAGTGGGCTGTGACTGTTGTTGTTATTGGTTTATCAATAATATTGCTATCGTTTGAAAAAAAAACAGTATGGAATCCGTCACCTATTTAATAGGCATGATCATGATCTCATGTGTTCTTTTAATAGACAGTAAAATCTGAGCTCAGTAATTCGACATTTGTTGTTGAATTCATGATGTGATGACAATCACATGGGACTGTCAGATAGAAGATGAGGATTGATATTATAAATATTAGAAAATAGATTTTGGTCATTTTATCCTATTTCTAATATTTCGTTGATCAACGGGGGTGACATGTAAGATTGACAAATCAGAGGATTTAATTATTGGCTTTAGTAATTTCAATTAGATTAAGAGTGCAATCTTATCCCTTTAGTGGAATGGAATAAGATTAATAAATTATTTTGATGGATCAAGAGTTGATTGGATCGAAATTAATTTATTGGACCTTAGTCTAATTGGGTCCGATCAGGTCCCTTTGGTGGCTATAGAAAAAGAACTGAAATAAATTATAAGAGTTATAATTTATTAGTGCAGTGTATTTAATTAAGTGGATTGATTGGGATAATTTTGGAAAGAAGATAAATCATATAATTTGTCAATCAAAATATTACCTAAAGTAATACTTTCCTTTTGGCAAATGTTTCAATAGTTAAGTTATTACGTTAAATTATTATATCCTACTTAATTACTTCTATCGATAATTTTGTACCCACACACACAAGAGAGAGATGTTACTACATTCTTGATTTCTTGGAGAACACCGAAAAAGGCTTGAAGGTTTAAAGCGTGAAATTTCTGTAAAAGATTTTTGAAAGCACGCTACAAATGTAATCCTTTTTCTTTCTTGTTTGTACAAATTAATTAATTCATGTTAATACACATTATGATTCAAGATCCTATTCTGAATTGCTCGGATCACATAAAATTAATTTTTGTGATTGAGTAATTCCGTTCCGGCCAATAATTGGTATCAGAACCTAAGTTTTGATATTTCTTTGCGTATTTTGAATTGATTTATTTGTTTATGCATGTGTTAGGTGAGCGGTATTAGGGCTATATTATTTATTTTGTTATTAGATTGAATGAGTTTTAATTGTTGAATAATTTATGGCCTTAGTTTTGATTGTGAAATCTGTATTTGTATTTTCGGGTCTTGTAACAAAAGGGTGGATCACGTCTCCATAATTTCCCTTTTAATTTTAATTATTGCACATAGAAATAGGATTTCTTTTGTGTAAATTGTTCTGGAGGATGAATCGAAGGATTTGAAAACTGGGAACTTTTCTGGAATTAAAACAAAGGGGTCAGATCGAATCTTCTTCAAAAATCTGAGGGGCCTTGTGCAATTTCTGAAAATTCACCATTAATGGAGACTATGAAGTTTTCACGCAAAGCTAAAAGCCTTTTGACGTACCCTGGAGCCTCCCACCTCCGACTGCGGTGGTTATCGTTGGCCAAGAGCGCCGCCTGGAACGCCTGGACAAAGGCAGTGGCGGCGGAAGTTTGGTGGTCGCATGGCTCGCGGCGACGGAACAAACGGGAGACAGTGGTTATATGAGATAGTGGTGCACGGTGGCGTTTCCTATCCCTCGACGTGGATGTGCAGCGTCAATCCGTGGCTGTTTGCAGTGTCGACGGGTGAAGGAGATGAAGAAGTGGGTTTCTTCCAATTTTTACTATTTGCAGATTTATTACATAAAAAAAAAGTGGAAATTGTGAAAAGGGCCACAGTCAACTCATTAATCCAAATTGTGAAATGGGCGTCTCATTTGATGGGCTGAATATTAGTTGATCTAAAAAGGAAAATGGTCAGATTGCATGCTGCTGATTTGGGCCGTTTTTAGATTTTGGACTGCAGACGTTTGGGCTTTTTCAGAAAAAGACTGCAGTTTTTTGAAGGATTTCAATTGGGCTAGATATGTACAAATCGAAATTGAAGAATTGGGCTGGGTTGTGGCTCGATTGAAAATTTAATTTATTGGTAATTTTGTGTCTAGGATGAGGCCATAAATTTGTTCTTGTTTTTTTAATTATTGCTTTTATAGCTTTAATTATTTTATGAATTAAATATCATTCATATAACATGCCATATAGATCGCATGTACACTGCTAAAGGTACTATATTGTCATGCATAGTTTTAATATTTATTTTCTTTTCTAATTTTTAATTAGATTAGAATATTTATATTATGATTAATAATTGGACCAGTTTTATTTTTAAACTTGGTTGGGAATTATTAATTTTTCTAAAAACCCAATAGTTTAAAATATTAAGTGTGAGAGGATGCACTATTTTAGTGAGCCCACGGTCTCCTCTATTAGCCCATTAGTAAGAATATATGTAAGACTCGTGCCAATGTTATTGGTCTCCCTATAGGAGGGCTACATTGTTTCGGTTACTAGATTGGGTCCATTTTTATGGTGATCAATTTGTAAGTGTTAATTAATTATAATTACCCTATAGGTAACATAATTAATTTGATACTTGGAAATAATCAATATAGGGGTTATGTACTTAAATCAAAGACACCGTGGGGACTTCCTATAGAATATCCAAACGATGTCAATGATGGCCAAAATTATGCGGTACTAAATTAATATTGCATGAGTTGCTAGATATATTAAATTTAGTGGGAGAGTTCTAGCCTAGCCATACGTCACATTTATTTCTCCCATAGAGAAATATGTTTAAGATTTTGGGGTTTTAGATTATCACCATATTGTAGTAGTTTTGGGTCTACTCATACATTTCTCATGCATCATAATGAAATTTATTTGTTGTATGCAAGCTCATTTTATTTTGAATTTTATATTTCAGAAAAATGTCTGCTCATTCTCTGTCCATGATACTATCTAAAAACCAACTAGTTGGAGAAAATTACATTAATTGGAAAAGAAATCTCATGATTGTTCTCACTGCGGAGAAGCTAAAATTTGTGCTAACTGAACCATGTTCCACTGTTCCCACTAGGGAGTCCTCGACTGAATAAAAATAGGCTTATGATAAGTGGACTTATTCTGATGAGATGGCTGCCTGCTACGTTTTGTGATCTATCTCAAATGTGTTGCAGCAGAAACATCAGAGTATGAGTACTGCTACTGAAATCATGGAAAGTCTTAGGGAAATGTTCGAGCACCAAGGACGACATGCTCGCCAAGCAGCCATTAGGTCTATAATGAACATGCACATGAAGCCTGGGACGCCCGTGAGAGATCATATGCTTGCATTGATTGCTCAGTTTAACGTGGCTGAGGTTTTAGGGGCTGAGATCAAATCGGAGACTCAGGTTGACACAACTTTGGAGACTCTTCCGGAGATGTTCTCATAGTTCAAAGTTAGCTATAACATGAACAAGCTTAACATGTCCCTGACCGAGCTGATAAAAGAGCTCCAAAATACTGAGAATGTTTTAAAGTCCAAAAGTGGTGATGCATTTGCTGTTACTCCTGTTGGACCATCCTCTTCTAAGTCGAAAGGCAATGGAGGTAATAAGAGGAAAAAGTCCAATAAGAATGGCTCACAACAAAAGGCTAAGAAGGCTAAGACAGATGGCAAGCCTAACGGGAAGTGCTTCAATTGTGGAGAAAATGGTCATTGGAAGAGAAACTGTCCGAAATACCTAGCTTCTAAAAAGCAAGGTGATGGTGAGTTATCTTTTATTGAGTCATGCTTAGTGGTTGATTCTACAGATACTTGGATAGTAGACTCTGGAGCCACTTATCATATCTGCAATACATTGCGGAGGTTCCAAGTAACCAGGGAGCTCAATGAAGGAGAACATACTCTCGGGGGTTGGCACGGGAGTGTGGCCTCCGCAGCGCCATTGGAGTTGTTTATATTTATTTTAGCAATAATAAACATTTGGTTTTGATGAATTGTTATTATGTCCCAGATATTAGTAGAAAAATTAATTTTTGTTGCTTTATTGTTTAAACAAGGATATTATGTCCATCTTTCACCGATGGCGGTTGACATTACCTTGAATAAAGCTCTTATTTGTAAGGGACATATGAATAACAATTTGTATATTTTAAAACCTTCTGACAACTTATTGCACCACGCTACATCTAGTATACACATGAAGTTATCTCATACTAATGAGACTTATTTGTGGCACCTAAAACTTGGTCATATTAACCTTGATAGGATTCAAAGACTAGTAAGGGATGGTCCTTTAAGTGATTTAAAGGTAGAATCCCTACCAGTATGTGAATCTTGTCTGGAAGGTAAAATGACTAAGAGGTCCTTTACTTCTAAAGGGCTTAGGGCCAAGGAAGTCTTAGAATTAGTACACTCTGATGTATGTGGATCCATTAGTGTCCAAGCTAGAGGTGGATATGAGTATTTCATCACTTTCACTAATGATTACTCTCGATACGGTTATGTTTACCTAATGGCTCGCAAGTCTCAAGTACTTGAGAAATTCAAGGAATTCGGAAAGTAAAAGCAATTAGGTAAGAGCATAAAGATACTTCGATCAGATCGAGGTGGAGAGTATCTATCCAACGATATTAGAACATACCTATTAGAAAATGGGATTTTATCCCAGTTGAGTGAACCATGCACTCCTCAACAGAATGGTGTCTCAGAAAAGAGAAACATGACCTTGCTAGACATGGTGAGATCTATGCTTGGCTTTTCTACTCTTGCTACATCCTTTTGGGGATATGTTATACAAACTGCGATTTACTTATGGTTCCTTCTAAATCTGTCCCTAAGACACCTCTGGAATTGTGGAATGGACATAAGCCCAATCTAAGACATATCCGGGTATGGGAATGTCCTACACATATGCTTAAGGGAAAGATGGGAAAGATGGAATCAAGATCAGATGTATAGACTATCCTAAGGGAACAAGAGGATATTACTTCTATAGTCCTAAGGATAAGAAGGTATTTGTTGGTACAAATGAAACCTTTTTAGAGGATAGATATATAGAAGAACGTGAATCAAAAAGTAAGGTCCTTTTGGAAGAGATGAGGGAAAACCTTCCCAGTTCATCTACTCCAGAGATCCACACTGAACCTACTCAAATTGAATTCACAATTTTACCACCGTTGGTAGCTGGATCTAGTATGAGACAAACAGAGGCTCCACCTACTTTACCTACTAGATCTCCAATACCTGAGACGGAAGAAGATCATGTTCCCATTGTTCAGACACCTCTAGGTGATGAAGATGAGAATGAGGAGCATCGTGAACAAGAGTTAGTGGGAGAACAACAACTAATTCCAATCATCCAAGAGCCTCCATCGGTTAGACGTAGTGGGAGAGTCATTAGACCGCCCTCTAGAAACTTGCTCTATGGAGAGTCTTTCAAGGCAGTCTCCACTGAACAAGAGGATGATCCCAGTTCGTATAAAGAAGCTATGGAGAATATATATGTTGATTATTAGAGCAGTGCTATGGATTCAGAAATGAAATCCATGTACACTAACTCCGTCTGGGATCTTGTAGACATGCCTAATGGGGTAAAACCCATAGGGTGTAAATGGGTTTACAAAAGAAAGAGAGAGATGGACGGAAAGGTAGAAACCTATAAAGCTAGACTGGTCGCTAAGAGTTTTATCCAACGAAAAGGAATCGACTATGAAGAAACCTTTTCACCTGTGGCCATGCTGAAGTCTATTCGGATCCTATTATCCATTGCATCTCATTTTGATTATGAGGTGTGTCAAATGGATGTCAAGATAACTTTCCTTAATGGAAGTCTTCATGAGTGCATCTACATGATGCAACCAGATGGTTTTATCCAAAGGGGTCAAGAGCATATATTATGCAAACTGGGAAAGTCCATTTATGGACTTAAACAGGCGTCTAGGTCTCGGAATATCAGATTTGATCAAGCTGTAAAGAGTTATGGTTTTGATCAAAATCTTGATGAGCCTTGTGTCTGTAAGAAAATTAAAGACAACAAGGTGAGCTTTCTTGTGTTGTATGTGATGACATTCTACTCATTGGGAATGACATAGGAATGTTAACATCATCTAAATACTGGTTAGCACAACAGTTTGATATGAAGGACTTGGGAAAAGCAAGTTATGTTCTAGGAATCCGAATCTTTCAAGATATGAAGAACAAACGGATTGCTTTATCCCAAACTTCATACATTGATAAGATACTGGAAAGGTTTGCTATGCAAAATTCCAAGAAAAGCCAAACACCTTTCAGACATGGCACTCACTTGTCATGAGAACATTGCCCTAAGACTCCTAGTGAAATGGAGTACATGAATAAGGTTCCTTATGCCTCGGCCGTAGGAAACCTCATGTATGCTATGCTGTGTACCCGACCAGATATCTGTTATGCTATTGGAATTGTCAGTAGATATCAGTCAAATCCAGGACGAAAGATGGATAGTCAAAGCATATACTCAAGTATCTTCGCAGTAACTAGAGGATATATGCTAGTTTATTCAGCTACAGATTTGGTGCCCGTGGGTTATACTGATTCTGATTTTCAGGCTGATAGGGACACTCGTAAGTCCACATCAGGGTCAGTGTTTACATTGGGTGGTGGTGCTGTTATTTGGAGGAGTATCAATCAATCATGTATTGCTGATTCCACAATGGAGGCGGAACATGTGGCAGCTTGTGAAGCAACTAAAGAAGCCGTGTGGCTAAGGAATTGTCTGCTAAGCATTGAGGTTGTTCCATCTGCATCGCATGCCATTACATTGTACTATGACAACATTGGCGCAGTGACAAACGCAAAAGAACCCAAAAACCATACACGTGGAAAACACATCGAACGAAAGTATCACCTTGTCAGGGATATCGTTCAATGAGGAGATGTGTTAGTAAGCAAGATAGCATCCGCAGAAAATATTGCTGACCCTTTTACTAGGAGTTTACCAACTAGAAGTATTGAGGGGCATATTGAATGTATGGGTGTACTAGATATGTCTCATTTACTCTAGGGCAGGTGGGAGAATGTTTGTAGTATTGTGCCTACAAGTAAAAGTATTGTGCCTACAAGTAAATTATTGTGTAAATTGACATTTTGAATAAAATATTATTTTCATATATATTGAGCTTGCATATGTCCATGAATTTTTGATATTATAAATTGAGTGTTTAAGTTGTTAAACACAGAAAGATTCAGTTTATAATTCAATTCAAAGAATTAAAGTCCAGGATCGGTAAATAAATATGGACAATTTATTTTGATAAGATGTTCTCAGTTTTATTGAAGTTTATCTTGACTTTGGTAATAAAATTGATAATATATTTTCAAAATATATTGGACTGGACCACGTGAATATAAATATTTAATTAACCAATAGATATTTAATTTCACTTGATTATCATACGTGACACCTTAATCCTGAGTGGGTAATGAACTTTGGTTACTAACTTGAAGCTCTTTGAGGCATCAATGAGTGAGATTAAATTGATGATCAATATCTCGATGCTTTGGGAATTAAAGTAAAATAACAAGGAACATATATTCACAATGTGAAATCCGTCACCTGTTTAATAGGCATGATCATGATCTCATGTGTTCTTCTAATAGACAGTAAAATCTGAGGTCAGTAATTCGACATTTGTTGTTGAATTCAAGACGTGATGACAATCACATGGGACTGTCAGATAGAAGATGAGGATTGAGATTATAAATATTAGAAAATGGATTTTGGTCATTGGATCCTATTTCTAATATTTAGTCGATCAACGGGGGTGACATGTAAGATTGACAAATCAGAGGATTTAATTATTGGCTTCAGTAATTTCAATTAGATTAAGAGTGCAATCATATACTTTTAGTGGAATGGAATAAGATTAATAAATTATTTTTGTAGGTCCCAAGGGGTGTGAGTGTAAGGTTTAGAAAGGGGGGGGGGTTGAATAAACCTTACCAACTTTTCACTTTTGGTCCTTTTTAAAATTCGAGTTAACACTACACACGGTTGTGTCCTTGGTGGACAACCAATTTAGTTAATCAGAGTTAGTCACTCAGCAGGACTTTCGAGCCGTTGATAGAATAACTCATTTGTTAAGACTGAATTAGCTCAAGCGTGGTTTGTTTTATTGGAAGACTTAACACCCTTAAGTTTGGTTTAGTTATGATTTAATACTTGGTTTTAGTACTTAGAGATTATCAGGTTGGATAGCAAATATGTCGTGAGAATTAAACAAATAAGATGCAGGAATTAAAGTGTTGAAATGTAAATGACACGATAAGTTTTATAGAGGTTCGAAGATGGAGTAATTCTTGTACTCCTCTCTTCTCCAACTCTGGAGGAATCCACTAAGTATTGATCAATATACAGTGGTAACAGTCCCAGATACAAGTTTTGATCACACAACCGACTTGATCCTTTGGGACTCGGTTTGGAGACGCCTTGGTCACTCGGTGGCTTCTCGTCCGGCTCGCCTTCTTCACAGGGTTTTGGCTTGCTACTACTGACTCACTTGCTCAAGCTCTTAGGATTTGATCACGAAGCCCTCCAAAAGCTCGAGACGGTTCGACCTTGAACCTTCCTACAATCCTTCGTGGAATGTAGACCCCTTTTCTTCTAAAGTTTCCTCTTCAATCGATTGAAGCTATCTTTCCTTCACGGGTGAGTGTTGGATTGATTTTCTTCGTAGTGTAGGCTTGAGGATTAAACTTGAATGATTTTGAGAATATTTTGATTACTGATTCGGATATTAGCTTGAATGTTTTTGGTTCGGGTAATCTATTTTCTCTCGAGTCATTCCTCGGCCTTTTATAGTGATCTTTCAAAAATCGCCGTTGAAGAGATAGGCTTATTTTTGAAAGTCACTTGTGGTCGTTGGCTTGTCTTGTTGCGAGTCCTTGGAATTGCCACTTCCTCGTATGAATTATTCTCCGACTTTTGAGCATCGACACGGTGTAGTGCTTCCCATTGGTTTATTTCCCTTGCACGCTTGTGGTCGATCACTCGAGAAAGGTAGCATGGAGATATTACTTGTTTAAGTAATTCTCTTGATTTACGTACGGCAACGGATCTCTTTCGATTATCTCGACTTGACCGCATTCCTTGCTTTCCCAGGGTGACTTAAGTCGACTTCCAATCATTAAATGACTCTTTGTCACTTCAACTAGAGACTTGACTATCTTGAGTTGACTTGATGATGCTTTACTCACCGCATCTCACCGCACCTTGATCGAGTTCCGTCTTATCTTCTTTTGCCAAACTCAATTGTCTCGCAATGAGTCTTCCTACTAGTCTCCAGTTGTCTTCTTGCATGTTTGGGCATAGCGACTTGACTCGGCTTGACCAACCCTATTTATTACAATGCGATTTTACAACAAAAAATGGGGTGCCAACTTCCTATTCTAAGTTTTACATGGCATTAATCAAAATCTAAACAATAAATTTCCCAACAATTTCCCCCTTTTTGATGATGCCAAAACTTAAAACATTCAAAATGTAAATAGCAAAGATACATACATATAGTGCATTCACAAGAGAATGTATGCGTAGAATCAATCCTTTTATTGATCATAACATTCTAGTTCTTTTACACTGTTTTACAAGGTGTATCAAAGCAAACATTTATGTCTACGCAAAAAAAAAAGAGAATTTGATTTATTACGAAGACTTACATAGTATGTATTTACATAGTAAAATACATGAAGGGGTGGACAAACAACACTTCATCTCCTTTCCGCCTCCTTCTTTCATCTTCTTGATTCATCATCTTCTCGGTCTTCTTCTCTTTTTCTCATCTTCACCGCCTTCTTCTTTCTTTTCATATGCCTTCAGGGCATGACTTCATCTCTTCTTAATCTCTCTTGTCTCTCCTCCCATAGCTGAGTTTGTCTTTTATTTTCTTCTTCGATTCTTTTCACATACTCAAGCATTGTTTTTAGCCACTTGCCCATTGGCTACTTGGTCAAGACTGACCCAAGAGATCCCTCATTTCTTGCCACGGATCTATGTACTCAATGTTTTTGGGCGAGGAGGCCTGAGTGCCAAACCTCTTCCTCCACCATCGCTTCTTCCTCTACCTGCGGGCGTGTATTGTCGAGTCTTCTTCTTTCCGGTGAGTGACCAGCGGAGTGACCAACAGAGGATCTAGGTAGTCGCCGCTGTCGGCCTTCTTCACATAACGTGAGACCACTTTTCCCAAGACAAGTCCAGGCTTGAGCTATAGACATGTTTGCGAAGTATCCCTGAGATGCGAGTGTTTTAAATTCATCAACCGATCTTGGCTCGGTCCCGACATACGAGATGGCATAAGTGTCTCTGTCTCTTTGGAATGCCTCCATGTTGTTTCAAGATGTCCATAACTCGGGCATTCAACCTTCCTTCCACTTCCTCCATCCCTCGCTTCAATGTCTTTCTCTTTTCGGCCATAGATGCAAAGCAGAGTGTTGGAGTGGCAAAGTCACTTTGGGAGTTTCTTTTTGCGATAATATTAGTGTGACAAGACCTTTTGGGGGTTTGTGCAATCATTAAGGTCACATCTCTCGATCCTTCCCCCTCAGCAGACTTTCCTTTCTTTTCCCTTGAAACTTCCTCATTTTGTTTTCCTTCACAAATTTTGCTCCCTCCTTCTCGACCGAGGATCTCTTTAGCGCTTTAAGGTATTCCTCTTCCCCTTTTTGGCATCATCAAAGGGAGAGGAACCCCTGGAAACATACTAGCAAGTAGGAAGTCGAGTCTGCGATAGCCAAGTTCTGTTTGGTCTGCTTTGTGGTGTATGCGCACGAAACTCGAGCGAGTAGCGTTGGATTGACTTTAAGCAACTTCATCTCGGCCATAAGAAGGCTGAATTTTCTATCCATGTTTTCTTCCATACGCAGGAGCTCATTCTTATTTTGCTCACGCAGCAGACTTTATCTCAAAGCAGTGTGAGATTCATGCATGTGCTCAATGTGTTCTCTCAATTTCGTCTTTGCATCGGCGTTCTCGGCTCTCCCGGACAGCAACTTGTTGAACAATGTTACGAAATATCTAGCTTGTTCCACGCGCATTGTTTCTTCTTTGTTGCCACCACTCACGGATTTCGACT
Source organism: Rehmannia glutinosa (assembly GCA_016081115.2). NCBI lineage: Eukaryota > Viridiplantae > Streptophyta > Magnoliopsida > Lamiales > Orobanchaceae > Rehmannia > Rehmannia glutinosa. The sequence continues at coordinate 66,638,542 of CM071928.1, forward strand.
ATTATGCCTCTCAAGTCGCAGTAAGGTTGGCATCTCTGTTATCCGTCTCATGTCCATCGAGGCCTGGTGCCTCTCCATCCATTCAATTTCGCAAATAATGCTTTGAACACCTCCCAACCAAATTTGTTCCTCTGTTGCGGTGATGGCCAAGCAACGTCAAAATCATAGTCATTTGGAACGATGGTATCTAATGGAATGACAGGATCAGTGCGTGGAAGCACGCGAGATCGTTTTTGACTCTACAGGAGGTCGGGTACCTCCCGGAGAGAAGGGAAATGTTTCTACAAAGGAATCATCACGGGCCACTGGGATTTGTTCAATGATGAGTGGTGCGCGTGAAGTTCCCCTGTGGAGCCGAACTTTGTTGCGGCTTGGGGAGCCTGCAGATGGACTCTGTTGGTACTGGGGTTTGTTGTGAAGTTGACCCGACTTGCTGAGCCTCGTTGTCTCAACAACCGTCGGTCTCAGTGGTTTCTTCAATTGAGTTGTGGTCCTCGGCCTTATCGAAGCATCATCGGACGATGATGAGACTTCCATGGATGGCTCATCATCAAAGTTGAAAGTTTGTGAGTAGTCTTGAGGTCGACTTGCTTGTGGTTGGAACATCCTCGGTGAGTAGGGATGACTCTTCATCGTCTTCTTCCGATCCCGAGAAAGGTTACATCGGGATTATCACGGGAGTCGTGAAGTGCGCTAATATCCTTTTCGGATGGATCAATGATAGCAAGAGGATGTTCTCTACTTGACTTCTTTACCCGGGAAGTCTCAACCTCCCGTTGGCCTTCATTACCTCTGTGAGTCTCAACTAAAGCGAGGCTTAGACCTCCTTTCGACGATTGTCGGCTGTCTTAGGGTCTTTCGTGGTGGCATCCATTGGAGTCTCAACCACATGGATTGCACTTTCATCGTCAGTGTTAACTCCCGGGTACATTCTTCCACGTGCCTCGATTCGCATCGCGGCGTCATTACCAGAGGGGATTTCACCTCGGTGAGACAGTCTCAATATGCCGAGCTTCATTGATGGCAACTTCTTTGTGTATTTTGTGTTTGTACTTTCTCCACTTCGCCTCCTAGATTCGTTGTGGAGTCATCGTAGCATCCTCCGACCTTGCTGCGGTGGAGGAGTTTCCCTCTCGGTGGCGCACCGGTGAGTGACTTGGATGGGGTCACTCGTCTCCAAACTCCCATTTGTTTTCTACCGAGAGTGTTGTAGTTGGGGCAGGTGGTAAGACACCTTCATTAGGGGTTGGCTCGACATTGGGGTCCCCACTAACCCGAGTTTCATCGCCGCATACCCTTAATTCCTTCTTCCGAATGAGTGGGGAAGTGGTGGCAAAGAACAAGCGTGGCAATATGCCGCACCACTCCCATTGGGTCCAACTCGGTGTGTTTTAGAGGACTCTCCTGGTCCCTCCATCATTCTTTTCTCATGAAGAATTCTGGATTCGTGCATTGCTTGCTTTGCATTTGCAACTCTTACGTAGCGGCAAAGCAGGTCCAGATCCTCATCACTATCTCGATAAGGCGTCGAGGAGATGATGTGTGTGTTACGGGTGCGGTGATAGGCGGATCTTTGGCCTTCTCACATGCCTCGCTTCCTCTGCCTGTCTCTCCTTCTCCTTGTCCTTGAAGATCTCGCAAGATATCGTGCGATTTCTTCATCCAATGCTTGGACCACAATGGTCACTCCAAGAAAGTTCCTCGTTCTCTCTTCTTCTTCGATAAACTCGGGCCGTTGGAACTATTCCCTGGATCGACTCAATTTCCACTTCCTCCACTCTCGCAGACGATTTTGGATGTCCGGATAAAGTGGGGATAGGATCATCACATCATCATCTCTTTCGAACTTCTTTCTTGTGTCTTAGTATTGTTCGAACTACAAATTTGGTCTTGATTTGCCTCTGCTGACGCTTCAGCAGACTTGGCTCGTTTCATCAATAATATCCGGAGACTCTACTTCTCCAGCGATCTCCCGTATTCTGTTTGGTGAGTGGGTCGACTCGGCCGGTTTTTCAAGTTCGGATTGCTTGATTATTCTTCTTCGTCTCTTAGTTCGTACTAGAGGGATTTACGGTTCGGAGAGAGTGTCTTCGAGTCCTGGGTGGCGGGCGGTCTTGGTGTTTTCTTCTCGAGGAGCAGCCGTCTTGGCTTATCAGTTCTCCTCTTTTTGACGATAGGGAGAAGGTATTTGAGATTCCTTCTCGGCTGCTCTTTGGGCGGGAGACACGGCTGCGGGCGGCGACTCAGCTGCGAGGGGCGGCGACTACGGCTGCAGGGCAGGAGCAGATTTGTTTTTCTTAGCTGCAGGGGCAACAGTTCTCTTAGCATTGCAGGGGCGACTTTCTTCTTTGGTGGAGAGAAACAATTTTGTATCTTGGTCGGTGATTCCCCCTCACTTGTATCGACTCTCTTGGCGTGGGCTCTCTTCGTGCGCCGAGAGAGGTTTGATCGAACATCCTCTTGTTTACATGGAACGCCTTTCCATGTCGAAGAGGGATTCCTTTCACCTCCATCAGGCCAATCACCAGGCCATATCTCAGAATCCTCCAAATGCACCATTCTCCTTGAAGGATTTGTTCCCTTTACATTCTCGCAGAGTCTGTTGTAGACAAACTCAGGCCAGTTTTGCTTTTCTTCAATGATCGCAGCCATTACGATCAGTTTTGCTTTAGACAGATTGGTCAAAGCTGCCAAATTTGATGTCTATGAATTTGGCAACTATGCCCAACAGTTTGTGGTAGTCCTCCTTCAGGCCCCTTTTTTGTGTAGACTATCTTTTCAGCATAGTCGGTCTTGGCTACTTCCTTCAGCAAGCAAGCCAAGTCTCGTCGGCTTCATTGATTTCTGGTGCTCCTTCCGCCGGTAGTAGCGGTGTTGCCAGATCCTTGGCGAGAGATGATGAACTCCTTCCCGTGAAGCAGACGATTTGATCCCCTCATCGTGAATCTCGGCGTTCACGTAGAGCGTGCGACCTCTTCCACATAGGTCATCGAAAACTCCATCGTTAGAAATGGTTTCAGCCCGAACGTTTCGAGCTTTTCAGCGATTTTCTTTATGAGGGCATCATCGGACCCCTGTTTGACCATTCCCTCGAAATCCACAGTAGACCCAGTGTGGATTTGCTTCCTAGCTTGACGAAATCATAAGTTGATGCCATTTTTCAAGTATTTCACGAAAAAGAAACTTAGAAGATGATTTGAATATTGATAGGGTTTTGAGAGAGTTTTGCCTTTGCTTCTGAGATAGAAATGAAACATTTTGGTAATATGTGAGAGAAAACAGACGAAAATGGTTTAAGTATGGTTTACGAAAGGGCGTGCGGGTGGTTTTGAAATGTTATCGAAATCAACGGCTTAGATTTTTGATTAGCATTTAATGTCTCGAATTTAATGCGGCAAGCATTTATATCCAATCATAAGCTTGGTATGCGCTTTTTGTCTGTACACATCATCATTATCCGACGTCATTCTTAAAAACATTCCCGCTTAGTAAAACATTGCGTTTTTGTCACTTTGCTCATAAATGACTCGGCTTATCCCTTAGCCGATTTAACTCTTCCGTCACGATTCTCTCATGACTCATTTGTCGACTAATTCGGTATATTTGTCTTTCCGACATGGTGATTCATTTAGCCGATTTTGAGAATTGATCCTTTTTCTCTTTTTGTGTTTCATTTCTTTTCTTTGAGTCTTCAATGTCGGCTCGGCTCAATTAACCCTAACTCATGCTTGAGTTCTTCAAATCTTGACTCACATAATGGTTTTGTGAATATGTCGCCCAACTTTTATCGGTTGAGATATATTCAAGATGATGTCCTTTCTTTTCAACATGATCTCTTATGAAGTGATATCGACATCGATATGCTTTGTTCTTGAGTGCAACACAGGATTCTCGAGTGATTGCAATTGCACTTGTGTTATCACACATGATTGTAATTTCCTTTTCTTCAACTTCATAGTCTCTCATTCGCCTCATCCATAGGATTTGGGCAACTTGTTTGCCAGCATGATATGTATTCGCTTCACCGGTTTGTAGAGGTGGCTATTGAATTTTGCTTTTTGCTAAACCAGGAAATTAGCCTATTTCCAAGCATTTGACATGTGCACGAAGTGCTTTCTTCTGTCAACTCGTGCATCCAAAGATAGTCGTCGAATACCCGATTAGCTTAGCTTGAATCCACCTTCCTTTGGATACCATAAGCCAACTTCTTGGCTTCCTTTCAAATATCTCAAAATCCTCTTAGCTGCAAATCATATGGCTCTCTTTTGGAGCGATTGAAATCTCGCACATACACCTACAAAGAAAGGTGATGTACGGCCCGCTTGCCGTGAGATAAAGCAATGATCAATAAGTGCCTTGTATCTCGTTTGATCTACAGGCTTGCCATCTACATCCATGTCCATTTTGGTGATGTATTCATTGGTATTTTCACGAAGAAGACTTCTCCTCCATACCAAATTTCTTCATTAAATCTCGGTGTATTTTGTTTGACTTATGAAGGTTCCATCCTTTTCATTTTTGTTTTACTTGGAGTCCAAGGAAGAATGTCACTCTCCCATCATGCTCATTTCAAATTTGCTTTGCATGAGGTTTGAAAAATTTTCACATAGCTCTTTGTTTGTGGATCCAAAAATGATGTCATCCACATATATTTGAACAAGCAAGTATGCTCTTCTTGTCTTGAATTAAAAAGTGTTCTATCTACTTTTCCTTTTGTGAATCCATTCTCGATTAGGAATTGTGACAAAGTATCATACCATGCTTTGGGTGCCTGTTTCAATCCATACGAGCTTTCTTGAGTTTGTATACCTTATCTCCAAGAGTCTTTGCTCAAATCCTCGGAGGTTGTTCAACATACACTTCTTCTTCCAATAAACCATTTAAGAATGCACTTTTTACATCCATCGATATACAATAAAATTCTTGTGAGCTGCATAGGCAAGAAACATCCTTATAGCTTCCAATCTTGCTACGGGAGCAAATGTTTCATCAAAATCTATTCCTTCTTCTTGGCAATATCCTTTGGCTACTAGTCTTGCTTTGTTTCTTACCACGAACCCTCCTCGTTCATCTTGTTTCGAACACCCATTTAGTACCAATAACATTTAGATGGGTGGGTCTTTGAACTAATTCCCATACTTTATTTCTTTCAAACCGATTGACTCTTCTTGCATAGCTTGAATCCAATGTGTGTCATCCAATGCTTGTAACACATCTTTAGGCTCTATTTGTGAGATAAAGCATGTGAACATAGCTTCTTGTTGAGTTCTCGATCTTGTTTTGACACCTTCTCTTATATCTCCAATGACAAGTTCTCGTGGATGGTCTTTCACCATCTTACATCAAAGGTTGAAGTAAGTTAGCCTGGATTGATCGTCTAGCTTGTTGTGTTGCTTTGATCAACTCTCTCGCAATCACTTAGCGCAAATTTTCCAAAGCATTTTATGAGACTCGGCTATCTCATCTTCATCGAGTTTATAATTCGACTTGACCAAAGATAGGGACTTTTACGTATGGTTGGATGATTAAACTTATCGGTGACTCTTCAATATCTTCTCCATTTACATTTGGCTCATCGAATACCACATGAATGGATTCTCTCGCAACCATAGTCCTTTTGTTGAGTACTCTATAGGCTTTGCTTTGGTGAGTATCCCAAGAAGATACCTTCGGCTTTAGCATCGAAAGCCTTTAGATTGTCTTTGCCATTGTTATGGATGAAGCATTTACATCCAAATATTCTAAAATATGCAACATTTGGTTTTCTCCTGTCCAAATCTCATAGGAGTCTTTGTCATTTGTCTATTTATCATACATCTGTTTTGAGTGTAGCAAGTGTGTTGATTGATTGCCCAAAATCTCTTTGGTAACCCCCTTGACTAACATGGTCTTCTTCTTCTTTGAGTGTTCTATTCCTTCTTTCGTAACTCCATTCTGTTTGTGGAGTCCTTTGCCGCAGATAATTCATGACCAATGCCATTTTCAATACAATATTGAGTTATTATACCATTGACAAACTCGGTTCTCTTTCGATCTTATTTTGATAATGGTTTGGCTCTTCTCATTTTGAATCCTCTTCATCATTTGTGGTAGTTTCGTAGAGTTTCTTTCTTCTTACACATGAATATTGTCCATGTATATCTTGAGTAGTCATCTACTACCACCAAGGTATATTTCTTCCCACTTATGCTAGTTGGTTCAACTAGACCAAATAGATCCATATGTAGCGGTGCAATATCCTTGTTGAAGATGGGCATGTCTTTTCTTTGAATGATGATTTGATCCATTTTCCTTCCGGCATGCGTCACATAAACTCTCCTTCTTGTATCTCGAGTCCGGAAGACCTACCACAAGATTATACGGCAAGCTTGTTAAGTGTTTTGAAATTCGGGTGACTCGGCTTTTTGTGCCACGGACCAACTTGATTCATTTGTGCTCTTTGCTAATAGACAGTCTTTGGGTGTTCTTTGTTGACCAATTTACTACATACATGTTCTTTATGCGCATCCTTGCAACACAACTTCATTTGATTCAATATCCTTGATTTGACATATACCCATGTTAAATCCAACATTATAACCCTTGTCATAGAGTTGGCTGATGCTTAGCAAGTTGAAGTTGAGTCCTTCAACATATGCAACATCGTGATTTCTAATCCGTTCTTCTTGATGGATCCAATTCCTCTTATTTCTCCTGGAGCTTCATTTCCTCCAAATATTACTTTTGCTCCTTTAACTTCCTTGAATTTTGACAGATTTTTCTTGTTTCCTGTCATATGTCTGGAACAACCACTATCCATGTACCAGGTTCCTTGGCACTCACTGTTCCTTGAACCTCATCTTCTTGGTCAGTTGATCTTGTTCCTTGGCCATCAAATAGATCGGGGCTTCTTCTTCGAGTCACTTGAGTAGTCGAAACTTCTTTGCTCTCAATCACTGTCTCTCTTGACTTGTCTCGGTGATCTGCGGCCAACATTGCCTTTTTCTTTTCTTGTCTTCTTTCTCTCAAGACCTTTCTTTCTTCTTCATTCCTGTATTTGTTGACTACGAGGATATGGACAATCAATGGCATAGTGACCTGGTTTTACGGTTCAAAGATAGATATTCAACCTTTTGATCGGCTCTTTCCATGCTTGGATTGTCGACCCTTTGATATTGACTTTTTGATGATCTGTTCTCTTGGTTGGCCTATCTTCCCTTGACTTGGAGGGAGTCGAGTGTCTTCGGAAGATTCGCCCTTGCCTCTCTTGTAGTTCTTATTGAAGAACTTGTTGAACCTTTTAACCATCGGGGCTATTTCTTCTAGATCAATGACTTCTTTGACCTCGACTCTCTTTCCATCCTTAACAATTAAAGCGTTTGTTTTGGGTGCGGTTTGTCTTCCTTACGATCTTTTCTTCTCGGCTCAAATTCGTAGGCTTTGAGATCGAGAATAGTTCATGGTTGGAGGTCTTCGATAGGTCCATGGAATGTCTCGGTGCCATGACCTTCATTTCCCATTCGGTGGGAGACTTTTTAGGATCTTCATACACATTTCCTTCTATGTATATTCCTTTCCAAGTGCATATAGCTCGTTGGTGATTTTCGTGAACCGAGCATCCGGTTGATCCAGGTTTTCTCTGCGATCATTTTGAAATTCTCAAATTTTTGTACATCCACCGATAATTTATTTTCCTTGATTTGCTCACGAGCCTTCACAAATCAATGTTAGCTTGTCCCGATTTCTTTAGCCGTTTTGCATGATTTGACTTTATTGAACATGGCTTTGTCAAGGTTTTGTAAAGGATGTCCTTGGCTACATTGTCCAGGTTGTATCTTTTTGTCATCATTTGTCCATTCGGTTCTTGGTTTTTCAACCATAGTTTGGTCTAGGGGCAACATCCTCTTCACCTTTTGTAGCTCTTCTTACAAATTGTGTGTTCACTTTAAGATTTGCGGTGGCCCATCCTCTATCACTATCCACATCTCATCATGTAATCTTTGATAGATGAGCCTCGCATATGAATTTTCCAATCATCAAATTCTTCAATTGTGAACATGGGGATGCGTGTCAAATTTGCTTCCATGATAATAACTTTTAATGATAAAAGGAGTTTTGAAAACTTAAGTACTAAAACAGGACTTTGAAAAGTTTGGAGATCTAGTTCAAGTAACGGTGCGGAAGGCTCAATGAACCAACCGCTCGATACCACTTGTAGGTCCCAAGGGGTGTGAGTGTAAGATTTAGAAGGGGGTTGAATAAACCTTACCAACTTTTCACTTTTGGTCCTTTTTAAAATTGAGTTAACACTACATAGCCGTTTGTGTCCTTGGTGGACAACCAATTTAGTTAATCAAGAGAGTTAATCACTCAATGACTGACCGTTGTTGATAGAATAACTCATTGTTAAGACCGAATTAGCTCAAGCGTGGTTTGTTTTTATTGGAAGACTTAACACCCTTAAGTTTGGTTTAGTTATGATTTAATACTTGGTTTTAGTACTTAGAGATTATCGAGTTGGATAGCAAATATGTCGGTGAGAATTAAACAAATAAGATGTAGGAATTAAAGTCTTTGAAATGTAAATGACACGATAAGTTTTTATAGAGGTTCGAAGATGGGGTAATTCTTCTACTCATCTCTTCTCCAACTCCGGAGGAATCCACTAAGTATTGATCAAGATACGAGTGGTAGCAGTCCGGATACAAGTCTTGATCACACGGTGACTTGATCCTTTGGGACTCGATCTGGAGATGCCTTGGTCACTCGGCTTCTCGTCCGACTCGGCTTTCTTCACGGGCAGTACGCTTTGCCTTGCTACTACAGCTCACTTGCTCAAGCTCTTAGGATTTGATCACGAAGCCCTCCAAAAGCTCGAGACTGGTTCGACCTTGAACCTTCCTACAATCCTTCGTGGAATGTAGACCCCTTTTCTTCTAAAGTTTCCTCTTCAGGCGATTGAAGCTATCTTTCCTTCACGAGGTGAGTGTTGGATTGATTTTCTTCGTAGTATAGGCTTGAGGATTAAACTTGAATGATTTTGAGAATATTTTGATTACAGTTCAGATATTAGCTTGAATGTTTTTGGTTCAGGTAATCTATTTTCTCTCAGAGTCATTCCTCAGCCTTTTATAGTGATCTTTCAAAAATCTGCCCGTTGAAGAGATAGGCTTATTTTTGAAAGTCATTTGTGGTCGTTGGCTTGTCTTGTTGCGATCCTTGGAATTGCCACTTCCTCGTATGAATTATTCTTGACTTTTCGAGAATCGACACGGTGTAGTGCTTCCGTTGGTTTATTTCCCTTGCACGCTCTCGCGATCGTGAGCACTCGAGAAAGGTAGCATGGAGATATTACTTGTTTAAGTAATTCTCTTGATTTTTGTGCAACGGATCTCTTTCGATTATCTCGACTTGATTTGCATTTCCTTGCTTTCCCAGGTGACTTAGAGTCACTTCCAATCATTAAATGACTCTTTCGTCACTTCAACTAGAGACTTGACTATCTTGAGTTGACTTGTCGATGCTTTACTCAGTTGCATCTCATCTTTGCACCTTGATCGAGTTCCCATCTTTCTTCTTTTGCCAAACTCGAGTTGTCTCGCAATGAGTTTTCCTACTAGTCTCCGAGTTGTCTTCTTGCATGTTTGGGCATAGGCGACTTGACTCGGCTTGACCCATTTCTATTTATTACAATGCAACTTACAACAAAAATGGGGTGCCAACTTCCTATTCTAAGTTTTACATGGCATTCATCAAAATCTAAACAATAAATTTCCCAACAATTTTGATTGATCAAGAGTTGACTTGATCGAAATTAATTTATTGGAGCTTATTCTAATTAGGTCCGATCAGGTCCCTTTGGTGGCTCTAGAAAAAGAACTGGAATAAATTATAAGAGTTATAATTTATTAGTGCAGTGTATTTAATTAAGTGGACTGATTGGGATAATTTTGGAAATCATATGATTTGCCAATCAAATTATTACCTAACGTAATACTTTCCTTTTGCAAAGGTTTCCATAGTTAAATTATTACATCCTACTTAATTACTTCTATCGATCATTTTGTGCCCACACACACAAGAGAGAGATGTTACTGCATTCTTGAGTTCTTGGAGAACACTGAAGAAGGCTTGAAGGTTTGGAGCATGGAATTTCTGCAAAAGATTTTTGAAACTTTGGTACAAGGGTAATCCTTTTTCTTTCTTGTTTGTACAAATTAATTAATTCATATTAATACGCATTATGATTCAAGATCCTATTCTGGATTGCTGGGATCACATAAAATTGATTTTTGTGATTGAGCAATTCCGTTCCGACCGACAAATCAAAACTGAGGGCCCTTTCTTAATTTTAAAACATCTCTAGATTTTCCTACATTAGCCCAAACCTCTGGGTTTTTTTTTTTGTAATTATCCTTTAATACAAAAAAGGTATTTGCTTTTGTTGATTGGGTGGTTTACTGTTTACAAGAAATGACTAAAGTATTTCAAAAATTTGGACAAGATTAAGTCGAAGCTAGTATTTAATACTGTCTCCGCAAGGCAAAATTGCCCCGTATACTAAGTATTTACGGTTCCGACAATCGTCTCTAAGATACAACGACTTTTACTGTTTTAACTTAGCAGCACTTGCAAAAGTCGAAACTACAGCGGACACAAGTGTATAAGGCTTTCAAGCTTTTGGAAGGGAATAATTTCAATTGCTGTAATGCAGAATGACTCGATTTTAGGCTTATAATTTCGTGCACAATTTCATCTGCAGGGGCCTTGTATTTATAGGCATCAAGGTGCCTGATGGAAATGATATGTCTTTTGGATCAAAAACACATGTCTACAGCCAAAAAATGCACCTGGTGTCCTGATTGCTCGAACAGGTGCATCAGTTCAAAAGGACGCGCACACCTGCGTGCACGTCCATTTTTGCTCACTGTCCATGGTGCTCGCATTGCATTGCCCAGAGCACGCGCGTGGTCATCCCGATGCGCGTACGTGCACTCCGCTGTATAAGAAGCCCAAGCCTGCGACCCACGACCCGGACCCAGACTTGGGCCAAGCTGGCCAGCGGCGGCGGCACGCGTGTGTGTTTTGAACCAAACCCACAAGCATGTAGGTCCTCACCCCTTTAAAAACTTTGGTGCCCCAAGGGCCCAAACCCGTTTATCCAACTTTGGATTTATAAATAAAGCAATCTTTGGCTTTGCACTCTATGTGGGATGGAGCTTCTCATTCCCCATATTTTCCATTTTTCATATCAATGGATAACTTGTAACATTAATTTTTCATTTACTCGGAATTGTTTTTGAGAAATTCCAAATGCTAATCTCATCTACTCACTTAGTAGAATTTTAACAAATAATTTAATTCCATTTACCACCAACGGAAACCACTTAAATATTTGGTCGAAATCGGGTCAACACCTAATTTCTCAACCAAAATTCCAACAACTTTATAGGCTTGCTGGTTCATATTCTGAAGTGTCTTGATCTCTATCGTATACAGATTAAGTAAAGAGCTTTATATGTTCTTGACTTTTTACTTAAACATGTATTATGCATAATTTTAACGGTAGGTGTTATGGGAAAGTAGAAAAAATCTTGCTCTTTTTCTACTTGAGGGCAGAATGTGTTAGAGAAATACTTATTTCATTGATAACCATCCATCGCAGTTTGTATGTTTTATGCGAAAAAATATTATACTTTAGTTTTTGATAGCTTGCTCTCTCTGATGATGATGTTAGATTAAGACATTCTTCTTGCTTGGGCATGTAAACTTTCAAAATCAGAAAGAGTAGCTTCTTATTTGGCTACTTATTCCATCTTTATGTTGAAAAATTAGCATTGTGTTTGGGGTTAATTACAAAAAAATACCCCGACGTTTGTTTCTATTTAACAAATTGCATCATCAAGAAGGGTATTTGTTAAAAAAATAAAAACTAATGGGGTTTGAGGTATTTGTAATTTTGAAAGCTAACTAGATTTATTTTGTAATTAGACTAGGCCTGGGGTAGTTTTGTACTTTTGTAATTATCCATTGGTTTATCATGTCTATTAAGGATAATTAAAAAACTACCCCTGAGGTTTGTGTTACTTACAAAAAACTCAAAGATATTTGAGAATTATAAAAAAAAATCTTGAGGTTTGATTATGTGTTAAATGTAAGAGGATAGTCGTAAAACTTCTACAAATGTATGGTGTGTTGAAGTGTTTTTGCTCACCACGGGGTAAAATATAATACATGATCAAACTTTAACGGGTCTTTTGTAATTTTCAAAAATCTCTATTTTTTATTAACTAACCCAAATGGTAGGGGTAGTTTTTGTCTTCAACCGACTGAGGACTTCTCTCATTCCTAAAGCTTCAGCAACTTCTGGGAGAAAATGACCTTGAACTTCACCTTGGATTTCTGCTAAAAATATCCCTTCCCAATCTCGAATAACAACCCCATAACCCATCTTTGTTTCTTTTGGAAATAATGCTGCATCCATGTTGCACTTTATCCACCCCTGTTTCGGTACCTGCCAAGTCACAACACCATCACCTGTTAAAATGTTCTAATCCACCAATTCAGTCACCTGGGCTGTCTGCCATTGAAACAAGGTGGAGCACGCAAAATTTACGATCTGAGACGGATTTCTGCTGCTCTGCTGCCGTAGAATCTGATTCTTATTACTCCACAATGCCCACAAAATCATAGCAACTTCACACTTCTTTTCATATGACAAGTTCCTCCACAATTTATTAAGATTGGACAGGAAGGAGGAGTTTTCCATAAAACTTCATCAACACCAATCAATCTCTAACAAGATTTAGCACATGGGCAGAGGAAAAAGAATATGGCCAGTTGTTTCAACAACAACATTACAAACCGGGGAAAGGGGCGATAGATAAACTTGTCTCGAAATGAGCCTCTCTTTTGTAGGTAAAGCATTGTGACATGCTCTCCAAAATAAATTCTTAACTTTTGCGGGGATTTTCAAACTCCATAGGCTTTTCCAATCGAATAACAACTCAAGATTAAGGCTACTATCCATTTCTTTACATAATAATTTATACCCCGATTTTACTGAATAGACACCCTTCTTGTCGCCCATCTATAACCAATAATCTTCAATGTTACTAGAACTCAGTGGGATGGAGAGGATTAATTGCTGATCTCTAACATTGAACATATCCTTAACAATATCAACGTTCCAATGGCGAGAATAAATCACCATAAAACTATGCACAGTATTATCCTCCAATTGATTATGGTGAGACGTAACAAAAGCATTTTCTTCCGGTAACCAAGGTGTTAGGAAATTTATTTTATAGATTTTGATGATATCATGTAAAACTTAAACTAGGAAGTTGGCACCCCATTTTCCTTGTAATTTGTATTGTAACAGATAGGGCTGGAAAAACTGAGTCAAGTCAGCTATACCAAAGATTACAAGAAGTTAACTTCGGACTATGTGAAGACTCTGCTGTGTGCCAGCTGATTAATGCCACAAAGGAAGACAAGGACTCGACTGAAGAAGAGTGAGCTGGGGAACAACTGTAAGAAGTTCAGTCAAGTCAACTCAAGAAGCCAAGTCTACAAGTTGAAGTGACAGTTGAGTCAATCCAATGATTGGAGCAGACTCAAGTCAATTGGGGTAAAGACAACAGTCAAGTGAAGACAACTCACTTAGATCTGTTGGAATAAAGTCACAAATGTTACTTGATATAGCAACATGTAAAGCTATCAGGTCTAAAAGTGCTTTTCCCTGAATTATGCAAAAGGAATGAACCAATGGGAATCACTGCATCTTGTGTCAGACACCTGCAAAGCTGGTATGCCATTAATACGAGAAAAAGTCTACATCAAGGACTGCAGACCAAGACAAGACAAGCCAACAACCACAAAAGTGACATTTGAAATTAGCCTATCTCTTCAACGGGCAAAATTTTGTATGTGCACTATAAAATGCTGAGGAAGTTATTGAGAAGAGGTTACCTGAACCACGAACAAGCAAGCAATAATCAAACATTTAACCTGCAATATTCTCATAGACATTCAAGCAATTCCTCAAGCCTCAAACTCGAAGAAACTCGATCCAACACAAGTTGTGAAGGAGAGATAACTTCAACCTGTTGAAGAGGAAACATTTGAAGAAGCAAAGGGGTATACTTTCCAAGTCAGGATTGTAGAAAGGCTCCAGGTCCAACCATTATCAAGTTTGTTGGACGGCTTCGTGGTCAAATCCAAGAACTTGAGAAGTGAGCTGAAGTAGCAAGACAACTGCACTGTGAAGAAGCCGAGTCACAAGAGAAGCCAATTGTGTGATCAAGGCTGTCCCCAAACTGTTCACCACTTTGTAAACTGGTCTGTTACATAGTGGATTCCTCCAGGAGTTGGAGAAGAGAGGATTAGAAGAATTACCCCATCTTCGAACCTTTATAAAATATTTATGTCATTTACTTTCAGCAAACATACTTTCCTGCATATTTACTTTATATCTGCTGTTAGTATTATATTTGCTATCCAACTGATAAATAACCAAGTGCTAAAAATCTAGTGTTTAAAACAAGCTTAAATCTAATCAAAGGGTGTCAAGTCTTCTGTTGTTAAAAACTAATCAGCCAAGTTAAATATTTTGCTTGAGCAGCCGTGTTATACTATCAACAACTCTATTGAGTCTGTTGAGTGGGTAACTTAGCTAAAAAGCCAACAGCTGTCCATCAAAGACATAACTGTTTGAGTCAACTCTGTTGAATTATTTTAAAAGGACTAAATCGAAAATTTGGTAAGGTTTATTCAACCCCTCATTCTAAACCTTACTTTACACCCCTTGGGACCTACACAAGGATCATGCCAAATGAAAATACGTTTACCATTACCCACTTTCCATCAACAATTACTAACAATAGAATCCCGTGCTTCAAGAATACTTCGCCAAACATAACTAAGATTGTAACCCAACTTATCATTAATTAAAAAAGACGAGGGAAAATACCTGGCTTTAAAAGTTCGAGCCACAAAAGAGTCTTGATTTGTCAGCATTCTTCAAATCTGCTTTCCCAATAACGCCATATTAAATTCATGCAGGTGCCTAAAATTGAGACCCCCATGATTCTTATGAGCACAAAGCTTGTTCGATGACATCCAATTGACCCCCCTACGTGATTCTCCACCTTTACCCCACCAAAATGAGTTCATCATCCTCTCAAACTCACCACAAAGATCTTTCGGAAGAAGGAAAATACTCATAGCATAAATCAGCACAGCTTGTGCCATGGTTTTTAGTAAAATTTCCTTCCCCGCCCTCGATAATATTTTTTGTTTCAATCCTTGTAAACGATTCCAGACCTTCTATTTAATGAAAGTGAATATCTCTTTCTTATTACGACCAATAAGCGATGACAAACCCAAATAAGAACCATGATTTCTTGTCTGAGAAACACCAAGCTGCTCACAAATGCTTTGATCTACCATAGAATCTGTATTAGTGCTAAAGGATATTGATGATTTGGCAAAATTTATAATCTGACCTGAGGCTTTCGAGTACAAGTCAAGACAAAGTTGATTTCTTGTACATTCCTCACGATTTGCTCTAAAAAAGAGAAATCTGTCATCAGCAAAAAATAAATGAGTTACACCAGGTGCACCTTTCGCTATTTGACAACCATGGATCTATTCCTTTGATTCGAATTTTTGTATGATAGACGATAGGCCCTCCGCACATAGTATGAATAAATAAGGTGACAATGGGTCACCTTGCCGCAATCCACGTCCCGGGCTAAATAACTCAGACTCAAATTCCCAATGCAACACCTTATATCTCACTGTCATCACACAAAGCACAACAAGATCAATCCATCTTGTATGAAAGCCTAACCGTAAGAGCATAATATTCAAAAAAGGCCATTCAATTTTATCGTACGCCTTGCTCATGTCAATTTTGAATGCTGCTATCCAGTTCTTTCCCTGCCGTTTTCTTTTGAGATAATGATTTATCTTTATCTCAAACGCAATCATAATATTATCTGAAATAAGCCTGCGAGGAACAAAAGTACTTTGAAACTCCGAAATAATAATTGGTAGAATCTGTTTTAATCTGTTGGCAAGGACTTTGGACACCACTTTGTAAGCAATATTACAGAGGGCAATTGGTCGTACATCTGTGATGAATTGTGGATTTTTCTTCTTCAGAATTAAGACCAAGTTCGTGTCATTGAAGCCATGTGGAAAAAACAAGACTTCAAAAAATTCAAATAGGACGAAACAACCTCCGGTCCTGTTATATCCCAGATTTTTTGGTAGAAAGCCGGATTCATTCCATCCGGCCCAGGAGATTTATCCAAAAACATTAAAAATAAAGCTTCCTTTACTTCCACCTCTGAAAAATCTTCGAGCAATACATTATTATGAATAGAAATCACTTTCTTCTCCAGACACTCGATTATTGGGTCACAATTTACCGTAGAAGGTGAAAAAATCTCCGTAAAATAGCTTGTTATGTGATTCCCCAACCCATTATCCTAATTAAGCCAAACTCCACACGAAGTGCTCAAGCCAGAAATCACATTATGTCAGTTTCTACTTGACGCCACCATATGGAAATATCTAGTATTTGCGTACCCACATTTGAGCCAAAAAAGTTTCGCCCTTTGCTTCCAGAAATCTTATTTTTGAGCCAACAACAAGTTATACTGGTTTTGAGCATTCTTGAATTCTTGAATGGAAGCTAAGTCTTGTCCTCCCCGAAATTCCTTCATTTTCTTCTTTGCCTCTTTAATACGGTAATTGAAAGAATTTTCCAATATATCTCCCCCAAGAATGCAACTCAGCCCCACAGAATCCTATCTTACTTCAAAAATTGCTGGGCTCCCCTCTGTTCCAACCTTGTTAGCCAAGCATTTTCAAAATGGAATTTCTTAACTCGTTTTATGCGATATTATTGGCCCAATTCCAAAAATATACACTACAAGAAATCAAGGATATTCATAAATCTGTTGGAATTTGGACAATTACCGTTGGAACTATCGATTCCAACAGAAATTCCAACATAAAATGCACCATTGATAAAATGGCCGTTGGAATGGAAAAATTCCAATGAAAAAATATTTCAACGGTACTTCTAACAGTTTTTGTTCATTGGAATATACAATCATTGGAAAAAACTCCAATATTTTTTTCAATACTAATTCCAACAGATTTATACCCTTGGAATATATATAATCACTGGAAAAAATTCCAACGGTTATTCCAACGGAGTTATACCATTAGAATTTAGTCCAATAGTAATTCTAATGGTATATATCCATTGGAATATTCAATTATTTTATCTCATTATCTAATATCTTTAACTTCCCAGTAGGCCACTCATCATCAATTTGCCCCAAGTCAAGCACATTTAACTATGTAGTTTTAATATGATTGAATCCAAAAGTGAAGATATATTTTATTGATATGGATAATACTATCAAATCTTTTAACCCCTATTGAAATTTTCCAACGGTATTACAATTTTCTAGCAATCTGTTGTACCATTGGAATTTCTGATGGAATTTTAGAAACTTTAACGGAAATTCCAATGATGAATTTCAACATTTTGTTTACCGTTGGAGGTTTTGTAGGAATTTTCCAATGGTATGTTTTAGCGATGGAATTTCTGTTGGAATTTTTAAAATTCCAATAATATTTCCAATGGTTTATTCCAATGATTTTATTACTATTGGAATTTTCCAACGATTTGCTGTGGTGTTGGAAT
Source organism: Rehmannia glutinosa (assembly GCA_016081115.2). NCBI lineage: Eukaryota > Viridiplantae > Streptophyta > Magnoliopsida > Lamiales > Orobanchaceae > Rehmannia > Rehmannia glutinosa. Next base: position 66,656,252 of record CM071928.1, read on the forward strand.
TTACGTTGGAATTTTAAATTCCAACAGGGATTCCAACAATTTATACCAATGGTTTTGTTTATCGTTAGATTTTTCGTTGGAATTTTCCAATGGTATAATGTAGTATTGGAATTTCCGTTGGAATTTTAAAAATTCCAATAGTTTTCTATTTCGTTGGAATTATTTTGTTGGAATTTGATGTTTTCTTGTAGTGATAGGCGAATGACCCGATATTACATCTTCAAGATTCCACAATTTACAGTTTGGAAAATTCTCAAACCAATTCTGGGAAGAGAGGTATCTGTCCAGTCTTTCCTCAACCCAGTTCAACGAGCCGTTTTCTCTCTCCCATGTAAATTGTCCACCATACCTAAGTCAATTAATCCGAAATCGTCAATATTATTCCAAAATCCAGAAATTATGTTTGATGTTTCCCCGTTTCTCTGAGGCTGATAAAAGATCATTAAAATCTTCTATAATACACCAAGGGAGATTAGATTGAGCCGCAAGCTGACGAAGAAAATCCCAAGATTGGCGCCTTCTATTTCTTTCGGGAAATCCATGGTAACTTGTCAATTTGTACACCACCGTGTTTTCCAGATGAACTGAGACATCAATATGATTAGAAGAGAAGCTTAACAATTGTGCCATATACTTCTTTCTCTAGAGCAAGGCGATACCCCCTCCGTGTCCAATACTGTTGACTGCTAACAGACCTTCAAAACCCACCTTGATCCATAAAGGTTCAATATTTTCTTTATGAATCATAGTTCAATTAAGAAAATAAAAGATGGCCTTTTTAAATGGACTAGGTCCAATAAGACTTGAATTGTCTGTCGGTTGCCAAGCCACGACAGTTCCAACTAATGGTACTCATTGATGTGGGCCTGGAAACCATAGCCCACCACAAACAAGTTTTTTTGGTCCACTTCTATAATACCATCATCCTCAGTTATCTGTCCAATATCCAACCTAATTTTTGTAGAAGGGCCATTTTGAAGTTGCCCCTGAGACTCAACAGCTACCTCATTCATCCTACTAAGATTCAAATTGCGGGAAGCGTTACATTCCTCCATACGACGACGTTTGTTGTCACTTTTTAAAGAAACCTTAGAATTTCCTGCCTCAGTTAGTAAAGCGGATAAGACCAACTCATTGCATGTGGCAACCGTCCCTTCATCAGCACCGAAATTTAAGGGAGAAACTTCTCCCCTAATGAATGTAAAATATACGTGCATTTGAGGATTTAAAATGATATATATTTGATGCATTTGCACACATATTCAATGTGTTTTGATTGGTTTCCCTTGTTGGGCGTAATACTGCATACTCTTGTGAAATTTACAGAAAATGGAGCTAAATTGGACAAAAGATGATAGCATGTTTCAAATGATATGTAAAAAGACAAGGTATGGGCAAAGATATGAAGGATAGAAGTATGGACGGTCAAACAAAAGAGAAATTCCTTCAAAAACGTCAAAACGCTCTAACAGTTTCCTTCAAAAATGTCAAAACGTCAAGACCCCGGGATCAAATTCCGATCGCATGACCCGACCATGTGGGTTGACACGGTCATGCAACGTAACTGGGGTTGAATTGGTCTCATTTTCCTACTCAAACTCTGCAAGTGATCTCTCCTAGCATCTATAAAAGGGACCCGAGTATAGGCACGAAAATCCATCACTTCATATAGCAAAAACACATCAAATAACACAGGAACAAAGTAATCGAAGAGCTTCTAAGAGCAAAAGGCTAGGTCGCGAAGAACACCACAAGGCTTTCGCATCTAGGGAGCACAAGAGCTTCGAGGGCTTGGAAGGGGAATCCATCCTGACAAGAAGGGGTTTTCTTTCTATGTCTAAGAGCTCTTGTCTGTGCTTAAACGTTGTCATAATGTTGATCCAAATTTGTCTATGAGTTTGTAATCAATGTTTGGCATATCTTTCGGATCTTAGGGGCATACTTGAAACTGTGGATTCATGTTAAATATTTATTTTCTTAATTAATTCATGCTTTCTATTTTATGAAATCAAGTACTTATTATTTAATTGATTTTTATCTGATCAATAATTAGCATGTCATATTTGTTATTGCAAAATTCGGGAGATGAGTTTTAACAAAGACGGAAATTGAATTCAGACATGAAACATCTGTGACAGGCGTGTTTGTGTGGAGAAATTCAATTCACAAATATTTTGGGAGTTAATAAGAATTAAAACGATCTGGGAGGACTACAATTGTTATTAATCAACTGTTTACGCACCGCCCGGAAGGAGGAGTAAACGAACTTAGGAATTGAACCCATAGATTTGCATGAATTGGTTTTTAAAATATTATTTTCATTTAATATTAAAGAAGCATGTTGAGATTATGTGCCTAAGGTTGCTCGTAAAGATGTTGAAAATACTTGTGGGGTTCACATTTTTTTTATTTCTTTATTTCGATTTTCTTAGTTAAAATTCCTTGATTTTTGGTCGTTTCACTAAAATTGGAATACAATGTTATTATAGCCTAAGTGTTTCGATATTCAATCCCTGAGGAATACGACTAATGAAAAATGTTAGCTGCCATTGGAAAGCTTAAAAAAAGGAAAAGCTGTAATTATGAAAAACAAAGCAGAGGAATCCTTTTCTTTAGATTAGATAATTCTTTGTACACCAAAAACTATTCCTTGAGGCGATATTAAATAGGCATAGGAATAATCCGAAGGAGACAAAGCCGCTTTCAATGATTGATTACAAATGAATAATTGATAATGCCTAGGAATCAAATAATCTTGGAGCCGTTGTGTACGATTCAAATTTGAATGAGGAAATATTCCTATTGTTTGCTGATATTTCCCTCAAGCATTAATACATGCTCTTCATGTGAAATATGATTATTGAAACACGACTTCTTTATATTCCCATTACGCCTCCTGCAATTCGAGCGAGGATTTTGAAAAGACTGTAAGCTTATTTCTCAACTGAGCGAAGAATTGTCCACTAATAGGCTTGGTGAATACATTGGCTACTTGATCAATAGCTGGAATGTGGTGGATAGATATAGTTTTATCTTCAACCTTTTCTCGTACGAAATGTATATCTATTTCCACATGTTTGGTGCGGGAATGATGTATTGGATTAATGGAAGCAGAACAGCCCCGAGGTTATCAATCCAAACTGTTGTTGGTTTGTATTGTGGTATATACAATTCCTTGAGAAGAGACTTTAACCACAATATGTTGCATGTACCACTTGCTAATCCTCGATATTCAGCTTCGGTGCTCGATCTAGCCATGGTCTTTTGTTTCTTACTGCTCCATGATACTATATTGTTGCCCAAAAACACACACATGCCCGTAGTGGATTTCCTGTCATCAATATCAGACCCCCAGTCCGCATCGTTAAACGCAGTGAGCTGCAAATTGTTGGATCTTGTTAAATTTAGGCCATAATCATTTGTTCCACTGAGGTATTGCAGAATTCTTTTGATGGCTCTCCAATGGGTGTTAAGAGGAGATTGCATGTATTGGCTACACTTATTCACGATGTAGCAAATGTCGGGACGAGTGATTGTTGCATATTGAAGTGCTCCTATAAGTTGTCTGTATAATGTACCATCAGAGAAAGGTTGTCCATCATACTTGGACAAGGTTGGACTTGTAACCATTACACTGTTGAGGCTTTTTGCTTCTAGCATATTTGCTCTTCGAAGGATATCTTCAATGTATCTTTTTTGTCCAATGAGCATACCATGCTGAGTATAAGTCACTTCCAAGCCAAGGAAATAATGCAACTTTCCTAGGTCTTTGAGAGAAAAGAATTGTCTCATTGTATTAATTACTGCTTCGATTGTTTTGTTACAACTTCCCGTGACAATGATGTCATCCACGTATGCCAAGATAAAAAATGCTGTCATTTCCATTGTGTCTGTAAAATAATGACGAGTCCGCTTTAGAGGACGAAAAACCAAGATATCTCAGTACGCTCCAAAGTTTCATAAACCAAGATCTTGAAGCTTGTTTAAGCCCAAAAATAGATTTCTGGAGACAACATACAGAATGACTGTCCTGTTCAAAACCAGAAGGCTGGACCATATATAATTCAATATCCAATTCCCCGTTGAGAAATGCATTATCCATATCGAGTTTGCCTAATGTCCCAAGATTTGGACACTGCAATTGAAAGGACCATTCGTATTGTTGCTGGCCTCACCACCAGACTGAAGGTCTCCGTGTAGTCCAATCCTGGCATTTGTGTGTATCTCTTGGCTACAAGTCGTACCTTATGTATTGCAATGGTTCCATCTGGATTACGCTTTATTTTGAACACCCACTTGCACCCTATGGAGTTTTTGTCTGGGGGCAAACTGCTGAGACTCCATGTGTTATTAGCCAACAAGGCTTGATACTCTTTTTCCATAGCTTGCTTCCAAATTGGGTTGCTAAGAGCTTTTTGCAAAGAACAAGGTTCTCTGTCTTCAAGGAGGGAGGCAGAGTATGTTTTTGGTTTATAAATACCAGCTCTAGACCTTGTCACCATTGGATGTGGTCTGTTAACAATAGTAGGAGGATTATCAACTGCATTCAACATTAGCACTTGCATTCCTTTCATTCTCAACATTAGCACCTGCATTCTCTTGAGTAACAAGATCATTATCAGTAGAATCAATTTCTCTATTTAGCTCAATTGGCAAATCTATATAAATCCTTCCACCATTTAAATTTTGAGGAGATGAATTTTGGGAGGTAGTGTGACTAGATGAAGGAACAGAGGTGTATGGTGGAAAATTAGGAATTTGTGTAGGTACAAAAGTAGGAATAACAGGTGCAGAAACTATAGAACTAGGAGAAGTGTGGGACAATGATTGGACACTTGAAGAATCAACACTGAATGGAAATTTGTACTCATAAAAAACGACAGGCCTCGTGATAATAATTTTCTTATTGGGCAATATGACTTTATAGCCTTTGTATTGGTCATGATAACCAAGAAAAGTGTTGGACTGGCTTTTGAACTCAAGTTTGGATTTATTGTATGGTCTAAGGTGAGGAAAACAAGAGCATCCAAAAACTTTCATGAATGAATAATCCGGTTTGTGGCCTATTAAACTTTCTAAGGGTGTCTGATAATTTAGGACCTTTGTTGGAGTCATATTTATTAAGAAAACTATAGTAGAAAAAGCATGATCCCAATATCTATAGGGAACATATGATTTTGCAAGGAGGGAAAGTCCAGTTTCAACAATATGCCTATGCTTTCGTTCAGCCACGCCGTTCTGTTTTGCGGTATAAGGACAAGATACCCTATGAGTAATGCCAGATTGCAAGAAGAAATCACTCAGTGGTTTATACTCAGTCCCCCCATCACTTTGGATTATTTTTATCTTTTTATTATATTTGTTTTCAGCAAGTGTTTTAAAGTGAATAAAGGCATTAGTGGTATCTGATTTCAGTTTAAGAAAGTATAACCATGTGAATCTGGCTTTATGATCAACAAAGTTGATGTAGTATTTGTGCCCACTGCTAGATTCAACAGGAGATGGCCCCAAAAGAACAATATAGACAAGTTCCAAAATATCATAGTCATTGCTTGTAGAAACTGGAAAAGGTAATTTATGGCTTTTTCCCATGAAACAAGAAGAACACAAAGACATAATTTCATTTTCAGAGTATGAAATGTTACAAACTTTTAGAGCCTTTCTTACAATATCATAAGAAACATGCCCTAATCTATTGTGCCAAAGTTCAAGGTTGTATTTATTCCTAAGATGTACAGAGTTGGTCTTCATGGGCAAAGAGGGAGGAACATAGGACTGGTGATGATGAGGGTTGTCAGAAAGTTGAGATGATTGTTTGGTCTTAACAAGATAAAAAATGTAGAGACCATCTTTAACTCCTCCTTTGATCAGAACTGCCCCGGTTGCTGATCCTTCACAAGACAAAAAAAGGATGAAATTCAAAGAAGACGTTGTTATCCCTTGCAAATTAAGACACACTTAACAAGTTTTTTGTTATATGAGGTACATGCAATAATTTGTGCAAAATAAAACAATGAGGATTGGTGGTTTTGGATTTAACTATAGAGGTGCCATTATGAGCAATAGACAAACCTGATCCATTCCCAACTTCTATCTTGTCTTCTCCATTATATTCAGCTCCCAAATTTAAATTGTTGAGATCATAGGTTAAGTGATTGGTTGCTCCAGAATCCGGAAACCAACAAGTTTCTTGCGATACTTCTGAATCATGAAGAGTGTTTAAATTTGCCATATTTGCCATCCCTTGATGATTCTGGAAGCCATTGAAATTGGTTCTGGTGTTGTGGGTAGCCTGAAAACTTTGATCAAACCGATTGTAACATCTGTCTGCAATGTGCCCAAGGCCTTGGCAAATTTGACACTTTAGGCTATTATAGTAGTTTCCTCTTATGCCTCTTCCTCTATAAGGATATCCTCTGAAATTACTTTTTCCACCTCTGTTATTTCCCCCTCTGAAATTAGATCGACATCTTTCTGTTTGAGAAGGATATCCACCTCTTCTTTGATGTGGTTATTCAGAAGCAAAGTTAACAGAACCTCTAAAGCCATCAGTGCTAAAACCAGAAGTGTTAGTTCTCTCTAATCTGCTTTCAAAAGTAAGAAGAAGAGATTGAACCTCCCTAAGAGTGCAAGGTGGAATCCTTGAGTTAATAGAAACAGAAACAGGGTCATATTCAGATCCCAAACCATCCAAAATGGTAGAAATATGGTCATCTTCATTAGATCCATGACCTGCAGTTCCTAAGGCATCATAACAACCTTTAACTTTGTTTAAAAACTCTCTCATAGAGAGACTTCCTTTATTAAGGTCATGAAGTTGAGACTTAATCTGCATTATTTTGGCTTTAGACTGAGTAGTGAAATCGATTTCCAGAGACCCCCAAATTTCAGATGCAGTGTTCAATCCAACAATGTTTACTAATATTGATTCAGATAATGAACTCAACGACGACGACACTAACAATTGATCTTGTTTCATCCAACTCACATATTGGGGGTTAATACAGAGGTATCCTCGGTTGTACCTGCTATAGATTGAGGTGGAGGTTTTGAATCTCCAGTGAGAAACCCTTCAAAACCATAACCACGAACAGTAGCTAGTACTTGATGTTTCCACAGTAAAAAATTAGACTCATTCAGTTTAATGGTGATAAGTTGAGCCTGCGGTTGGATTATAGGTGGCAGTGAAGAGTTTTCTGATGAAATGGAATCAGAGGTAGCCATGAGGAACAACTATGAAATAATAATAATAATAAATAAGAAAAGCTAATGAGCAGTAGATAAAAGAAAAGATACAGAGCCAGGTATCATTAACCTGCTCCGATACCATAATGGAAAATGTTAGCTGCCATTGGAAAGCTTAAAAAAAGGAAAAGCTGTAATTATGAAAAACAAAGCAGAGAAATCCTTTTCTTTAGATTAGATAATTCTTTGTACACCAAAAACTATTCCTTCAGGAGATATTAAATAGTCCTAGGAATAATCCGAGGAAGGAGGACAAAGTCTTTGCTCAATGATTGATTACAAAGGAATAATTGATAATGCCTAGGAATCAAATAGTACTGGAGCCGTTGTGTACGATTTAGCTGTAGGTCCTAAGGGGTGTGAGTAAGGTTTAGAAGGGGGGGTTGAATAAACCTTACCAACTTTTCGATTTTAGTCCTTTTAAAATAATACAGAGTTAATTTCACAACTATGTCTTTAAGGAACAACTAATTTAGTTAACGAGCAGAGTTAGCCACCCAACATACTCGATTGAGCTATTGATAGAATAACTCAGCTGTTTAGTCTAAACCTTAACTTGGCTGTGATAAGATTTTCAGCGGAAGACTTAACACCCTTGAATTTGGTTTAACTTTGTTTTAAACACTTGGTTTTTAGCACTTTGTTAATTATCAGTTGGATAGCAAATTATCAGCAGATATAAAATGATATGCAGAAATGGAAATGCTGAAATGTAAATGACACAATAATTTTTATAAAGGTTCGAAGATGGGGTAATTCTTCTACGCCTCTCTTCTCCAACTCCTAGAGGAATCCACTGAGTATTGATCAGAGTACAAAGTGGTTATCAGTCCAGATACAAGTCTTGATCACATAGGCGACTTGATCATTTGGGACTCGATCTGGAGATGCCTTGGTCACACACGGTGGCTTCTTGTCCGACTCGGCTTCTTCACAGGCGGCATTTGCGCTTGCTACTTGACTCACTTGCTCAAGCTTCTTGGATTTGATCACGAAGCCCTCCAATAACTTGAGACCGGTTCGACCTTGAACCTTTCTTCAATCCTCCTTGGAATGTAGACCCCTTTTGATTCTTCAAAACTTTCCTCTTCAAAGTTTGAAGTTGTCTTTCCTTCACAGCTTGGTGTTGGATCGATTTCCTTCGAAATTTAGGCTTGAGGATTTGCTTGAATAACTTGAGAATATTTTGCAGGTTACAGTTCGAATAATTGTTTGATAGTTCGTGGTTCAGGTTGTCAAGGTAACCTTTTCTCAAAGTGATTCTTCACCCTTTTATAGTGATCTTTCAAAAATCTGCCCGTTGAAGAGATAGGCTGATTATCAAAAATCACTTGTGTTCGTTGGCTTGTCTTGTTGCGATCCTTGATGTTGACATTTCCTCGTATTAAATGAATGTTCAGCATTTCAGAGTCTGACACGAGGTGCAGTGCTTCTTATTGGTTTATTCCTTTTGCACGCTTCTAGGACTGAACACTTTCAGATATGGAAGCATGGAAGTATTACTTATTTAAGTAAGCTTCTTGACTTACAATGCAAACGGATTCTTTTGATTGTCTTGACTTGATCATAGCAGTTCTTCTAACTTCCCCAGGTGACTTGAGTTAGCTTCCAATCAATGGATGACTCATCTGTCACTTCAGCTTGAGACTTGACTTCTTGAGTTGACTTGACTGACACTTCACAAAGTTGTATCCCAGCTGATACTCCTTCGGTCGAGTTCTTGACTTCTCCTCCTTGCCACACTCAGCTGTTTCACAGAGGAGTCTCCATTTTAGTCTCTAGTTGACTTCTTGTATATCCAGGCATAACTGACTTGACTCAGCTCGTACAACCCTATCTATTACAATACAAAATACAAGGAAAATGGGATGCCAACTTTCTAGTCTAAGTTTTACATGGAATTCATCAAAATCTAAACAATAAATTTTCCAACAATTTCCCACTTTTTGATGATGCCAAAACTTAAAACATACATACAAAATGTAAGCATCAAAGATACATACAGACAATGTAGTAACAGAGAATGTATGCGTAGAATCAATCTTTTTATTGATCATAACATTCTTGTCCTTTACAAAGCTATTTACAATGTGTATCATAGCAAACATAGCAGACTATATGTACGCAAATAAAGAAATTACACAATTTTTATTCATCGTACAGAAGACTTACATACATATGTATTTACAACAGTAAAATACATGAAGGGGTGGACAACGACACTTCATCGCCTATGCTGCATCCTTCTTTCTTCTTCAGCTCTATCGTCCTCTGGTTTCTTTCTCTTCTTTTCATCTTCAGCTGCCTTCTTTTTCTCGTATGCTCTCTTTGCAGCATCGTCTCTTCGCTTTCTTTCTTGCCTTTCTTCCCACAGCTGATCTTGTCTTTTATTTTCTTCTTCGATCCTTTTCACATATTCAGCATTCTTCTTAGCCACTTCTCGATTGTCTACTTCATCATATCCATCCCAGTAGATCCTTCCTTTCTTGCCTGGATCCACATATTCAATGTTTTTGGGTAGAGGTCTGGGTATAAAGCCTCTACCTCCGCCACTTCTTCCTCTTCCTCTGGGCGTGTATCGTACTGGAGTCTTCTTCTTACCAGCAAAGTGACCAGCAGAGGATCTAGTAGTCTCGCGCTTGTCGCCTTTCTTCGCACAACTTCAGTCCTTTCTCCCAGTACAAGTCCCAGGCTTGGGCTATGGACATATCCTTGAAGTATCCCTCGGATTCGAGCGTTTTAAATTCTTCAACGGATCTTGGCTCATTTCCATCATCTGGAATGGAATATGTATCTTTTCCTGTTGGAATGCCTCCGAATTGTTTTAACATCTCTTGAACACGGGCATCCGTTCTTTTGTCAAAATCCTCCATCTCTGCTTCTACAATTTTCTTCTTGTGAGACATGGGCACAACAGAGTGATAGAGTGGCAGAGTTACAAGAAGTTTGCTGATGATGTCAGCTGTGACATGACCTTGCTGAGGGGTTTCTGCAAGCATTAAGGTCATATCATTTGACCTTTCCCCCTCAACAACTTTACCCTTCTCCTTCCTCTTCTCAACAGATGCATCTTTCTTCAACACAACAGCTGTTTCCTTTTCCTTCTCACCAACCATCCCCTTAAGCGTCTTCTGGTATTCCTCTTCCCCCTTTTTGGCATCATCAAAGGAGAGAGGAACACCTGGGAACATACCAGCAAGCATAAAGTCCAGTCTGCTGATAGCTGAATTTTGTTTGGAATCGACTGCGGAGTATGCTGTTTGGAACTCTGAGCGGGTGGCTTTGGACTCGGCTGCCACCAGTTTCATTTCAGCCATAAGGAGGCTGAACTTGGCATTCATGTTCTCTTCTATGCGCAGAAGTTCTTTGCGATGAAATTCACGCAGCAATTCCATCTCAGTTGTATGAGAGGCATGCAATCTCTCCATATTGGTCTACATTCTCGCCTTCATATCAGCATTGTCAGCACTTCATATCAGCATGCGGTTGTATAGTGCCTTGAAATATCGAACCTGCTCGAGACGCATGACACTCTGCTGTTGAGACCATTCCCTTATTTTGACCACCACTCCTCTTAAATCTGCTGTGAGGGTGACATCTATGCTGTCCAGTCGCATGTCGAGAGAGGCTTGGTGCCGTTCAATCTTCTCAATCTCTTCACAGATTTTCTTGAAGATGTCGCGCATCTCAGCTGTTTGACTTGAGTCAGCTGCCGGCCACTCTGCATCGAAATTGAAATCCACTGGCATAATCGTATCAGTAGGAATTATAGGTTCTTCTTGGACGGTGTAGAGCCTCTGTTCTCTTGCAGTTTCTTCTTCAAGCACGGGCAGTTCCTGAGAGAAAGGGAAAACTTCTTCATAGGCACCATCTCGCACTTGAGATATTGTGCGCGAGGTGGTCTCGCTGCAGCTCTCGAAGCTGCTTGCAGATTGATCGTGATTCACTGGGCCTTTTATTGCATTGATCCAGTGGCCGAGCCTCAATCGTCTTAACTTCTTCGATCTCAATTTTGTTTTTCCATTTGAGTTGATGTTCTCTTTGTGATCGTTAGCGTCATCGGAAGATGATGAGACTTGAGGATTTAGCTCATCAAAATTGAAAGTTTGTCGAGTAGCCTTGGTCTGTCTTGCTCGTACTTGGTGGAACATCCTCGTTGAATCTTCTTGAGCAGGGTTGATTGACTTCATCTCCGAGATCCTAGGAATGTTGTATCGGGATCATCCGGGAGTCATGAAGAGCGGCGATTTCCTCCTCGAATCGCATAATAATGTTCGAGGAATGCTCTTATCTCCTTAATTTTTACCTAGGGAAGTCTCAACCTCCCTTAGGGCCTTCATTACCTCCCGCAGTCTCAATCGTAGCGGGGCTCACTGTGCAATCCCTTCGACAGTGCAATCGTCTTGGGGTCTTTCTGATGGCATCCACATAAGTCTCAACCCCTCGATTGCACTTGCATTGCCCAGTGTTAACTCCCGGGCGCAGAACCATCTCGTGCCTCGACCGCATCGCAAAGTCCTCAGCCTGCAAAGCTGTTGGCACTTCAGCTGAGATAGATTCAACTGTCCGAGCTTTGTCAATGACAACTTGTTGTGTTTCTTTTTCTTGTTTCTTCTCCACTTCGCCTCCTAGATTCATGGTGGAGTCATCTGCAACATCCTCCGACCTAGCTGCAGTGGAGGGAGTTTCCCCCTCAGCTGGCACACCAGCTGAGTGACTTAAGTTGGGGTCACTCTGCTCCAAACTCCCGGCTTTGTCAAATGAGTGGTCAGCTGTAGGGGCAGGTGGTAAGACACCTTCAACAGGGGTTGGCTCAACTTGGGTGCCAAAATTCTCAGTGTCATCGCTAATTCCCTTAGATCCGTCCTCTGAATGAACTAGGGAAGTGGTTGCAGCAATAACTGTGGCAATATGCTGTACCACTCCCAACGGATCGATCTCCAGCTGTGATTTGGAAGACTCTCCTGGTCCTTTCCTCATTTGTTGCTCATGCATCATTTTGGACTCGGCGGCTTGCTGATATCCAATTTCTCCTTTGCAAAGAACCGGATCCACGCCCTAATCACTTTCTGAAAGAACATCTATGTGCGGATGAGTGTGATCGCTGGTTCCAGTAAGAGGACAGATGCTGGATTTCTCACGCGCCTCTGCTTCCTCGGCTGCTCTTGCCTATTCGTTTTCCTTCCAAATTTGCAGTATATTAATACAGTTATCCTCATCCAGGGCTTGCAGCACTGTATCAACTTCAAGAAACTTGAAGAGTTCCTCTTCCTCATCAATGAACTCTGGGTGTTCAAACTGTACCCTAGAGTGACTCAGCTTCCATTTCCTCCATGCTCTTAGACGATTTTGGATGTCTGGGTACAATGGAGAGCATATGATTACATCCTCATCTTCATCCTCTCCATGTTGCCCTTCCTTTTTAGGAATGGAGGGTAGCAAACTCTCTTTGCTCTTCACGCTCGCCGAGTTGTTCTGCCGCAGTGGAGATACGATCCACGTTGTGAGGGGATTCTCATTATCTCGGATGCTTCTTTTTCCTCGATTGTGGTGTCCCGTTTGGGTCTTCAATTTGCCTCTCGCTGATCGGCCTCACGTGAGATTTGGTTTCATTAATAATTTGAGATCGCACTTCTTGGCTAGTCTCGAGAGATCTTTTCAAGCGAGTGGCGGACTCAATGTCTTCTCAAGCTCAACGCTTGGTGAGTCTTCTTCTCTTTGTCCTTACCATGGGAATTTCTGGTTCGGATACGGCTTCCTCGTAATCCTTCGCAACGGGGCTGGTGCATCTTTCTTTCCGAGTCTTTGCGCTTTCTTGGCAGCGATCCTCTTCTTCTTGATGATTGGAGAAGGTATTTGAGGTTCCTTCTCTGCCTCGGCTGCATGGGCAGGAGAAACGGCTGCAGGGGCAGGTGACTCGGCTGTAGGGGTAGGAGAGTCGGCTATAGGGGCAGGTGCATCTTTCTTCTTTGCTGCAGGGGCAACTATCTTCTTTTTGTTTGCATGGGCAACTTTCTTCTTGGGAGGGAAAGTAGTTTGTTTCTTCAGGATCGGTGATTCCCCCTTGGCCGGTATCCGCCCTCTTGGCATATGCTCTCCTCTGGGCTCCAGACAAGTTGGCCCGAAACATCTTCTCGTTAACATGGACGAATTTTCCATGTCAAAGGTGAACACCCTTCACCACCATAAGATGGCCAATGACTAGGCCATAGCCTAGAGATCCTGCAAAGGATCCATCGTCCTTGAAGGACTTATTTGCAACATTCTAGCGAGTCTGCTGTAGACGACCGCGCCTTGATTGACTTTCTTTTCCTCCATGATCGCGGCCATGACGACGATCGGCAGTTTTAGACGGTGATTAAAGCTTCCAAATTTCATGTCTACACATTTTGCAACGATATCCATAAGCTTATGGTAATCCTCGGCCATGACTTCTTTCCGGTGTGTAGACGACTTTTGTAGCGCATTCGGGTTTGGCCACTTCCTGCCATGCAGTGACCAAATCAACGTCTGCTTCATATATTTCCGGCATGCCCTCCGATGGCAATAAACAGTGCTCCGCAAGGTCCTTTGCAATGATTAGAATGTCCTTGCGGTGGACGGAGGACTTAATCCCTTCGTCCCGCACCTCAGCGTTTACGTAGAATTGGGCGACCTCCTCTACGTATGTCATTTGGTATTCCAGTGTGAGAAAAGGTTTTAGCCCGGATTTCTCAATCTTATCAGCTATCTTCTTCACAAGGGTTTCATCGGAACCCTGCTTTATCATCCCTTCAAAATCTACAGTTGATCCGGTGTGGATTTGCTTTGCGAGCTTAGTAAAATCATGTGCTGGTGCCATTTCAGAGATTTTATCGAACAAAATTTGACGAACTTGCTTTGAAGATTCGTAGGGTTTTGAGAGAAAAGATACTTGCTTTCTTGCTTTGGAAAGATGAACAATTTTTGAAGTGAGAGAGAAAACTGAAGAAATGGTAAGGGTTATGAAAGGACGTGTTTTTGGTATTTTTGAAATATTGATCAAGATCAACGACTCAGATTTAGCACGTCTCATTTGCATTTGATTGCTCGCATATAATGCGGTAGCATTTATATCCAATCATATGCTTGTTGTGCAGCTTTTGACTGTACCTGTCATTATTACACTGACGTCATCCTTAAAAACATTCCCCCTCATTAAAAACGACTGCGTTTTTGTCACTTAGCTCATAAATGACTCAGCTTACTCCTTAACTTACTTAGCTCTTCTTCTCTTTATTCATATAGTGACTCATTTGTCCTAACTCGTCTGACTAACATTTCGATACGATTAGTTCACTTGGCTGATTCAAGAAATCTGCTCAATTTTCATCTTTTCATTTTTCATCTCTTCTCCTTGAGTTATCTGAGTGTCAACTCAGCTCAATTAACCCTAGCTCATGCTTGAGTTCTTCAAATCTTGATTCACATAATGGCTTTGTGAATATGTCACTTGTTTTTATCGGTTGAGATGTATTCAAAAGTGATGTCTTTCTTTTCAACATGATCTCTTATGAAATGATATCTGGCATCAATGTGCTTTGTTCGTGAATGTAGCACAAAATTCTGAGTGATTGCAATAGCACTTGTGTTATCACACATAATTGGAATCTCTTTTTCTTCAATTTCATAATCTCTCAGCTGTTGTCTCATCCATAAGACTTGGGCACTGCTTGTTTGCCCGCATCTATGTACTTTCGGCTTTGTGGATGTGGCTATTGAGTTTTGCTTCTTGCTAAACCAGGAAAACAACTTTGTTTCAAGCATTTGACATGTGAAGTACTCTTTCTGTCAACTCTACATCCAACATAGTCGAGTCCGAGTAACCAATTAGCTTGAATCCACCTTCCTTTGGATACCATAAGCCGACTTCATGGCATCCTTCAAATATCTTAGGATTCTCTTATTTTAAATCATATGGCTTTCGTTTGGTGCAGATTGAAATCTTGCACATACACCTACCGCAAAGGTGATGTCCGCCTACTTGTTGTTAGAAAGAGCAGTGATCCAATAAGTGCTCTGTATCTTGTTTGATCCACAGGCTTGCCATCTGCATCCATATCCATCTTGATTGATGTATTCATTGGTATTTTCACAGAAGACTTCTCTTCCATACCAAATTTCTTCATTAAATCTCTGGTATACTTTGTTTGACTTATAAAGGTTCCATCCTTTAGCTGTTTAACTTGAAGTCCTAGAAAGAATGTTAGCTCGCCCATCATGCTCATGTCAAATTTGCCTTGCATGAGGTTTGAGAACTTATCACACAGCTTTTTGTTTGTGGATCCAAAAATGATATCATCCATATATATTTGGACAAGCAGCAGGGCCGGCCCTGACGTTTCAGGGGCCCATGGCGACAAAAACAAAAGGGGCCCTTATAAAAAGAGAAAAATACAATAAAAACTTCAAGCTCCAAAGATGAACTTTTTTCATTAACCAGAATATTCAACAAGTGCAACACCTATAAATATATACGAAAAACGTATCATATAGTCATTGGAAAAATCTAGATCTTCTAGCATTCTTAGAAGCAAAATAATCAATAAGGTCATCGAAATCAAGATTTCCAAACACGTTATTTTCAATACATAAAATTGCCAACCCATTTAATCTTTCTTGAGACATAGTTGAATACAAGTGTGATTTTGTCAATTTTAGTATTGAAAACTAGTTTATACTACTGTCACTGGTATAGTTAACAACAATGGAATTATTTGAAAAACAATCCATTAAAGCTTTTACAATTTTTAAAAAGAAATCTTTCATATACCTTTTTTAATTTAAAAAAAAAGACTTTGTTCTTAAGTAGAAATATAATATGAAAGAAAAACATGTTTCTTTTATTTTGAATTTAGAAGTTTTATTAATTTTCTTAGTATAATTTTGAAAGTAAAAGGTCTTCCGGTATTTTTTAATTTTTTTCCATTTGGTAGTTTATAATTTTTTGGGGGGCCCCTACATATGTTTTTTTAATAAAACACGTATACATATAAAAAGGCTTATTTGAAATTGGGGCCCCTCAAATTCGGGGGCCTAGGCGGTCGCCTTCGGTGCCAACCTCAGGGCCGGCCCTGACAAGCAGTATACTCTCTCCATCTTGAATTCTGAAGAGTGTTCTGTCCACTTTGCCTTTGGTGAATCCATTATCTGTCACAAATTGAGATAATGTATCATAACATGCTCTAGGTGCCTGTTTCAATCCATATAGAGCTTTCTTGAGCTTGTACACCTTATCTCCAAGAGTCTTCTGCTCAAAACCTGGAGGTTGTTCAACATAGACTTCTTCTTCCAATAATCCATTTAAGAATGCACTTTTCACATCCATTTGATATACAATGAAGTTCTTGTGAAAAGATAGGCAAGAAACATCCTTATTGCTTCTAATCTTGCAACAAATAGCAAATGTTTCATCAAAATCTATTCCTTCTTCTTGGCAATACCCGTTGGCTACCAATCTTGCTTTGTTTCTTACCACAGAACCTTCTTCATTCATTTTATTTCTGAAAACCCATTTTGTGCCAATGACGTTTTGATGGGTTGGTCTTTGCACCAATTCCCAAACCTTGTTCTTTTCAAATTGATTCAGCTCTTCTTGCATGACTTGAATCCAATGTGTGTCATCCAATGCTTGTGACACATCTTTTGGTTCTATTTGGGAAATAAAACAAGTGAACATTGCTTCTTGTTGAGCTCTGGATCTGGTTCTTACACCATCTCTTACATTTCGAATAACTAGCTCTGGTGGATGGTCTCTCAGCCATCTCACATCAGGTTGGAGTAAATCAGCTGGGTTGAGTCGTCTTGCAGCTGTGTTATCTTGAGCAGCTCTCTCATCATCACTTAGCCGCTGATTTTCCGGTGTCTTTGAGATTGACTATCTCATCTTCATCTTGGTTGATTGCTCGACTTGAGCTTCAACATAGGGACTCTTCTGCATAGTTGGCTGATTTAGCTTGTCAGCTAACTCTTCAATGTCCTCTCCATTTACATTAAGTTCATCAAAAAACACATGGATAGACTCTTCTGTGACCATAATCCTCTTGTTCAACACTCTGTAGGCTTTGCTTTCAGCTGAGTATCCCAAGAAGATACCTTCATCAGCTTTAGCATCAAAAGCCTTTAGATTATCCGTGCCATTGTTGCGGATGAAGCATTTACATCCAAATATTTTAAAATATCCAACATTTGGCTTTCTCCCTGTCCATATTTCATAGGTAGTCTTTGTCAGCTGTCTATTGATCATGCATCTATTTTGAGTATAACATGCAGTGTTTATGGCTTCAGCCCAAAATCTCTTCGGCAATCCAGTTTCAGCTAACATGGTTCTCCGTGTAGTGCTTGGGTGCATATGTGTGCTGATGATAGCTCTTTTGCCTTTGGAATGACCTTTGCAGATGTCTAGGTCTTTGCCGATATTTCACATTATTCCAATCAGCTTGGCTTGGGTAAGTTACGCCATTCCCATCATGTGTGTTCCTTTAACAGAACTTTTGGGGATTTAAGTAGCTCTGTTTCTTCTTCACAGAGTACTTCTGTTTGGAGTTTCTTTGAGGAACTCTGCTATTTGAATTTCTTCCAGCTATCCTCTCAAAGATACTCAATCGGCCGTTTTGTTTTTTCCTTTGTATCAAGGCGTTTGTTTGTGATTGTGCTTTGGAGTGAATGTGGGTGCAACATTTGGTGTCTTGGGTTTTGAGATGCTTCATTACTTGAAGATCCTTTTTCCAAGATCACTCTGGGAGTTTGACTGTGCACAAAGGAATTGAATCCTATGCCTGTCTTGTCTTCAGACTCTTTTTGGCTCATAATAAGGTCATCCAATGATTTAGATGCCTTAGTGAATGAAGCAATCACATTTTTGAGATCATTTTCTCTCTTTTCTATTGCAGCTATCTCTGCTATTAGTTTGGCATTCTCAGCCTTCAGTTCTTTATTCTCATCAGTTATGTGACTTAGAGTACTCGGCTCCTTAGTCAATTTGTGAGTTTTGGCTTTTAAGTGCGCGGTTTTCCTCATTCAATAATGTGTGTGAGGATTTAATGTGCTCAAAGTCTTTCATCATTTTGCCTAATGAATCATAAAGATCAGTGGGTGATGAAGTGTGTGTGTCACAATCACTATCACGAGAATCTGAGTGAGATGAGTTAAAATGTACCACATCTCCTTGGTCAGGTTGATCTTGTTCTTTAGCCATTAGACACATCGATGCTTCTTCTTCAGAATCACTCGAGCAGTCAGCTTCACTACTCTCTGAGTCTGCTGCTTCCTTTGACTTAGCTGTCTCAGCAGCCAACATTGCCTTTTTCTTTTCTTGTCTTCTTTCTCTGAAGACTCTTTTTTCTTCTTCATTCCTGTATTTATTGACTACAGGATATGGACAGTCAATAGCAAAATGTCCTGGTTGTCTGCAATTCCAACACAAGTTTTCAACTTTTTGGTCAGCTCTCTCATTTCTTGTGTTGTCAGCTCTTTGATATTCGACATTTTGATACTCAGCTCTCTTTGGTGGCCTATCTTCCCTTGACTTGGATGGAGCTGAATGTCTTCTGGAAGATTCACCCTTGTTTCTTTTATAGTTCTTGTTGAAGAACTTGTTGAATGTTTTAACCATCAAGGCAATTTCCTCCTGGTCAATGGCTTCCTTAACCTCAGCTAATTTCCCATTCCTTACTATGAGTGCAACTGTTTTGGGTACAACTGTCTCCTCTTGATCTTTTCTTCTCAGCTCGAACTCGTAGGCTTTGAGGTCTAAGAATAGATCATGATTGCATATTTTTGATAGGTCCATCGAGTGCCTTATAGCCATGGTTTTCATTTTCCACTCAGCTGGGAGGCTCCTTAGTATCTTCATACACATTTCCTTTTGTGTGTATTCCTTTCCAAGTGCTGAGAGCTCATTTGTAATTTTAGTGAATCTAGCATCCAGCTGATCCATTGTCTCACCTGCAAGCATTTTAAAGTTTTCAAATTTTTGAACAACAACAGAGAATTTGGTTAGTTAACCAGCAGAGTTAGCCACTCAACAGACTCGATTGAGCTATTGATAGAATAACTCAGCTGTTTAGTCTAAACCCTAACTTGGCTGTGATAAGATTTTCAGCGGAAGACTTAACACTCTTGAATTTGGTTTAACTTTGTTTTAAACACTTGTTTTTTAGCACTTTGTTAATTATCAGTTGGATAGCAAATTATCAACAGATATAAAATGATATGCAAAAATAGAAATGTTGAAATATAAATGACACAATAATTTTTATAGAGGTTCGAAGATGGGGTAATTCTTCTACTCCTCTCTTCTCCAACTCCTGGAGGAATCCACTAAGTATTGATCAGTACAAAGTGGTTATCGGTCCCAGGATACAAGTCTTGATCACACGGTGACTTGATCCTTTGGGACTCGGCCCGGAGATGCCTTGGTCACACAATGGCGGCTTCTCGTCCAACTCGGCTTCTTCATTGCAGGCGTGCCTTGCTACTTCAGCTCACTTGCTCAAGCTTCTTGGATTTGATGACGAAGCCCTCCAATAACTTGAGACTGGTTCGACTTTGAACCTTTCTACAATCCTCCTTGGAATGTAGACCCCTTTTGATTCTTCAAAACTTTCCTCTTCAACAGTTTGAAGTTGTCTTTCCTTCACAGCTTGGTGTTGGATCGATTTCCTTCAAAATTTAGGCTTGAGGATTTGCTTGAATAACTTGAGAATATTTTGCAGGTTACAGTGTGAATAAATGCTTGATTGCTCGTGGTTCAAGTTGTCAAGGTAACCTTTTCTCAAAGTGATTCCTCAGCCTTTTATAGTGATCTTTCAAAAATCTGCCCGTTGAAGAGATGGGCTGATTTTTAAAAAATCACTTGTGTTTGTTGGCTTGTCTTGTTGCAGTCCTTGATGCTGACATTTCCTCGTATTAAATGAATGTTCAGCATTTCAGAGTCTAACACGAGGTGCAGTGCTTCCCATTGGTTTATTCCTTTTGCACGCTTCTGGGACTGAACACTTTCAGACATTGCAGCATGGAAGTATTACTTATTTAAGTAAGATTCTTGACTTCTATGCAACAGATTCTTTCAGTTGTCTTGACTTGACTGCAGTTATTCTAACTTCCCCAAGTGACTTCGAGTTAGCTTCAAATCAATGGATGACTCATCTGTCACTTCAACTTGAGACTTGGCTTCTTGAGTTGACTTGGTGACACTTCACTGTTTGTATCCCAAGCGATACTCCTTGATCAAGTTCTTGACTTTTCTTCCTTGCCATACTCAGCTGTTTCACACCGGAGTCTTCATTTCAGTCTCCAGTTGACTTCTTGTATATCCAGGCATAACTGACTTGATTCAGCTCGTACAACTCTATCTATTACAACACAAAATACAAGGAAAATGGGGTGTCTACTTTCTAGTCTAAGTTTTACAAGGCATTCATCAAAATCTAGTCAATAAATTTCCCAACAGCAAGGCAGGCTTCAAACCGGCCGCGGCCAGATGAACCTCGGTGGCCAACCTCTCGATCCGCCTGTCCATTGAGCCCTTGGCCTGGATGTTCTCCAGCCTGCGGATGAAGGCGGTCGACAATGGGCCTCTGGATGGTCGGTTCCCTAAAAAAAAATGAAGAAGAGAAAGGCAGAGTTAGCCCCAGAAAAATGAAATGAAGAAAGAATAAAAAACAGAGGAAAAAGAATAAACTTACCGAAACTAAAGGTAAAATTTGAAGGGGGGTGAAGGACAGTTTCATCTGCTCCGACCCCAATGCGAGCCTGCCACTCGCCGCTTACCCAGAGCCATTTATCCTTCCACTCCTTTAAAGATTGGGAAAGGCCTTCGACTATGCTGTCTGGGTACCCGGATCGGGTGTGCACATAGTACCATCCTGATGACTGCCCCCAACCCGGCGACGAAGGGGTCGCTCGCCAGACGAAGAGCTTATTAAGTGAATGTTTAGATTTTCAGAGTCTGACACGAGGTGCAGTGCTTCCTATTGGTTTATTCCTTTTGCACGCTTCTGGGACTGAACACTTTCAGACATGGCAGCATGGGAGTATTACTTATTTAAGTAAGCTTCTTGACTTCTGTCTAACGGATTCTTTTCAGTTGTCTTGACTTGACTGCAGTTCTTCTAACTTCCCAGTGACTTGAGTTAGCTTCCAATCAATGGATGACTCATCTCAGTAACCCGACTTGAGACTTGGCTTCTTGAGTTGACTTGGTGACACTTCACACACGGTATCTATCTCGGTGATACTCCTTCGATCGAGTTCTTGACTTCTCCTCCTTGCCATACTCAAATTTGTTTCATGTGAGTCTCCATTCGATCTCGATTGACTTCTTGTATATCCAGGCATAGCTGACTTGACTCAGCTCGTATAGCCCTATCTATTACAAAAAAAATAGAAGGAAAATGGGGTGCCAACTTTCTAGTCTAAGTTTTACATAACATTCATCAAAATCTAAACAATAAATTTCCCAACATCTGCTGAATGAGGGAAATATTTCTATTGTTTGCTGATATTTCCCTCAAGCATTAATACGTGCTCTTCATGTGAAATACGATTATTGAAACACGACTTCTTTATATTCCCATTAACGACCTTGCTTGCCATTATTGTACAAACTACACTGTACACTTACAATTGTATGAACCAAATATTTTTGGCGAAAAAATTAACTACGTTCTTTCCCTTCACATGTAAATCTTCTTCCTGATTTTTTACCCCATAATCTGACTGTGGATTTTCCTGCGTGTAACTGCCATTGGACTCGTGACTCTTGCTGAAATCCTCCGTAGGAATGGACAATCTCAGCCACTGAGAACCGGACTGATTCAATTGTCTGCGGTTCGGAGCTCTCAACCATGATCCATAAGCTGTATCATCCTTAACTGAGGGATTGTTGAACAACTTCTCATAGAACTGTAATGTTGATGGTTCTTGTTAAGTAATGTTGATATGTTCCCAGTATTTGCTACTACTGGAATCTGTAATGTGGTTTGTTGTAAATTCTTAGGAAAATTATTTAGATATGTTTTTATATTCAAAACGTCTATGATACTATCACTGTGTCCTGCAAATTATTTCTCCCTACTCTTTACCCCAAAAAACCTTTTCTTTTACTTGCTGTTTTTCTTGGACTTAATTTTGAGGATTCAATTTCATTATTGTTAGAATTTGGTTGTGGAAAAATGAGTTTTGACCCTATTTTGACCAAATATTTAAGTGGTTTCCATTAGTGAAAATGGAATTTAATTAATTGTAAAAATTCTACTAAGTGAGTAGATGAGAATAGCATTTGGAATTTCTCAAATCCGATTCCGGGTGAATGAGAAATTAATATTAGAAGTTAGTCACTTAAAACTATAAAATGATATGGAAATGGATAATGTGGGGAAGGAGAAATGCTCCATCTCACATAGAGTAGATAGCCAAAGTTTGCTGAATTAATAAATCCTAAGTTGGACTATTGGGTTTGGGCCATTGGGGACACCAACGTTTTTAAAGGAGTGATGACCTACATGCTTGTAGGTTTGGTTCAAAACACACACCTGCGCGAGCATGGCGCCGCCGGTCGGTTCGGGCCGTGGGCTTGGGCTTCAAGGCCCTTATATATTTTGGACCAAATTTATTCAAAAACCATTTAAAATTAATTAATTATTTTTAATTAAATAATTAATTATCCAACTGTGGGATGCGCGGGCGCGCACCAGTACGCGGAGCGCACTACACGCTGCGAGGCCGCGTGCATGCGCACACCAATGCGCACCGGGCACCGAAGACAGTGGGCATAATTTTTCATGCACGCAGACACACACGTGTATGCGGACGTGCACGTTGCACCTGTTCGAGCAACCAGGTGCATTTTTTGGCTGTAGACATGTCTTTTCGAGCTTAAAGACGTGTCATTTCCATTGGGTACCTTGATGCCTTTGAATACGAACCCTCTGCAGATGAAATAACATACGAAAATGACCAGTCTAATAATCGAGTCATTGCATCTGCATATTGACATCATTTCCGTTCAAAGCTTAAAAGCCTTAAACATTTTATGTTCGTTGTAGTTTCGACCTTTGCAAGTGTTGCTACGTCGAAACAGATAAAAGTCATTGTATCTTAGGGACGAGCACTGGAACCGTAAACACTTCGAATACGGGACGTTTTCATCTTGCAGAGACTGTATCGAATACAGGCCCCGACTAGCCTAAATTTCCGATACACTTAGCCATTTCTCGAAAACAGTAAACCACCATACCAATAATTATTAGTTATTTTGATGGAATTTTACACTTTGAAATTGTTTCTACCATGTTTTATATATGTAAATGTTCAAGAAGAAGATTATTAAAGTTAAGATCATTATTGATATAAATCATTTTGAAATCAAAACGAAATGCCATCAAAACACTCAATTACTTTGCTAAGAGGTCAAGTATAGTTAATCAACATGGAAATTTTATGGAATATGTTCTTTTTCTATATAATATTATTTTGATGGATTCTTTGTACATACTACATAATACTTATATTAAGAAGTTGTAAGAATTTTCCAAACTCTGTCAGTCTTCTTATCATGTACGTAGTGTTTAGTTTATTGGCATTACAAAGACCATTTAAAGTGTAATAACAAAATAATTGACACTGTTTGTATTTGGCATACCATGGATTTTGAGCTTTTATATATATATATATATATATATATATATATATATAGGGGATCCTGTGAGACCACCCTCCTAGGTAAGACCATCAGACCAAATCTACACCATCAAAAAAATAAATTAATGGCCAAGATATAAACAAATCTATAACATTAGAGGGGGTAAATAGGAATCCATGAAATTAAATATAGTAACCGTTTCCTAAAAATTAGGGATGTTATCTTGTATTGATCACGTCCCCATAATCAAGCGATTCACCTTTCCTTTCTCTCCCTTCCCATTCGAACCTGCAAATTATTCAAATATGGCAACAGAATCATGCAAAAATTAATGAAAAGTATACAATTCCACTAAACTAACTATACATTAAAACATTACTAAGCATACATAAAAAATTAACCAAGTATACAATTACACTAAACTAACTGTACATTAAAACATTACTTAGTATACAGAAAAATTTAACTAAGTATACAATTACATTGAAAAATATTACTAAGTATACAAAAACATATACTAAGTATACAATTCCACTGAATTACTTATATAATTAAGTATACAATTCCATTGAACTAAGTATACAAATCAACAGAACTAAGTATACAAATTCACTAAACTACTTACTAAACTACTTATATAACTAAGAATACGATTCCACTGAACCAAGTATACAAATCCACTGAACTGAATATACAATAAAACATGACTAAGTATATAAGTTCACTGAACTAAGTATAAAATAAAACGACAATTGACAAATATGGCGGAAAAAAGTATCAATTTTGAAAAAAAACGCTTGAAGTTGATGATTTTTCCTAAAAATCGGGTAACTGAAAAGGTAGGATTACATTTCCTTAAAAATAGCCAATAACCGTCCAATTAACAAAACTTATTAAATATAAAAGTACAATTATACCTTTATAAGCCTAAATTAACTAAAATGATCTACACTATCCAAAATTTTAAATCAAGAGTCCATAAGTGTTCTTATGGACTAACCTAAAGGGATTGATCTCATTTGAACCAATCCCTATATATATATATATATATATATATATATATATATAGGGAGGGGATCCTGTGAGACCACCCTCCAAGGTTAGTCAATAGGACCAAATCTACACCATCCAAATAGTAAATCAATGGTCAAGATATATTACAATATATACAGTATTTCATAAGTAAGTATACAACAGAAGGGGTAAAATAGGAATTGGGTAATTAAATTAAGTAACCGCTTCCTAAAAATTAGGGACGTAATCTTGTATTGATCATGTCCCCATAATCAAGCGATTCACCTTTTCTTTCTCTCCCTCCCATTCGATCCTGCATATTATTCAAATATGGCAATAGAATCATGGAACAATTAATGAAAAGTATACAATTACACTAAACTAACTATACATTAAAACATTACTAAGTATACATAAATAATTAACTAAGTATACAATTACACTAAACTACCTGTACATTAAAACATTACTAAGTATACAGAAACATTTAACTACGTATACAATTAAATTGAACTAACTATATATTAAAATATTACTAAGTATACAGAAACATTTAACTAAGTATACAATTACACTGAACTAAATACACAATTCCACTGAATTACTTATATAACTAAGTATACAATTTCATTGAACTAAGTATACAAATCCACATAACCAAGTATACAAATTCTCTAAACTACTTACTAAACTACTTATATAACTTAGAATACGATTCCACTGAACCAAGTATACAAATCCACTTAACTAAATATACAATAAAACATGACTAAGTATACAAGTCCACTAAACTAAGTACAATAAAACAACTGTTCACAAATATGACGGAAAGAAGTATCAATTTTGAAAAAAAAAACGCTTGTAGTTGATGATTTTTTCTACCTAAAAATCGGGTAACTGAAAAGGTTGGTTGTAGGTCCCAAGGGGTGTGAGTAAGGTTTAGAAGGGGGGGTTGAATAAACCTTACCAACTTTTTCTATTTTAGTCCTTTTAAAATAATACAGAGTTAAATACTGTGACTAAGTACTTGAGGGACTGACTAGGTTAGTTAACCAGCAGAGTTAGCCACTCAACAGACTCGATTGAGCTGTTGATAGAATAACTCAGTTGTTTTGTCTAAACCTTATCAGTTAGGGGGGTTTAAGTTTGTTTTAACACTTGGTTTTTTAGCACTTTGTTAATTATCGTTGAATGGCAAATTATCAATGAGATATAAAATGATATGCGTAAATTAAAATTGAAATGTAAATGACACAATAATTTTTATAGAGGTTCGAAGATGGGGTAATTCTTCTACTCCTCTCTTATCCAACTCCTGGAGGAATCCACTAAGTAGTGATCAGAGTACAAAGTGGTTATCACCCGGATACACGTCTTGATCACACTGGTGACTTGATCCTTTGGGACTCGATCTCCCGGAGATGCCTTGGTCACTGCCCGGTTTCTCAGACGACTCGGCTTCTTCTTCTGTGGCGGTTGCCTTGCTACTCACTTCAACTCACTTGCTCAAGCTTCTTGGATTTGATCACGAAGCCCTCCAATAACTTGAACCTTTTTACAATCCTCCTTGGAATGTTGACCTCTTTTGATTCTTCAAAATTTTCCTCTTCAACAGTCTGAAGTTGTATTTCCTTCACAACTTGGTGTTGGATCGATTTCCTTTGAAATTTAGGCTTGAGGATTTGCTTGAATAACTTGAGAATATTTTGCAGGTTACAGTTGAATAATAGCTTGAATGTTTGTGGTTCAGGTTTTCAAGGTTACCTTTTCTTAAAGTGATTCCTCAGCCTTTTATAGTGAACTTTTTAAAAATCTGCCCTTTGAAGAGATAGGCTGATTTCAAAAGTCACTTGTGTTCGTTGGCTTGTCTTGTTGCAGTCCTTGATATTCACATTTCCTCGTATTAAATGAGCATTCAGCTTTTCAGAGTCTGACACAAGGTGCAGTGATTTCCCATTGGTTTATTTCTTTTGCACGCTTCTGGGATTGGGCACTTTAAGACATGGCAGCATGGAAGTATTACTTGTTTAGGTAATATTCTTGACTTCTTTGCAACAGATTCTTTTCTTAACTCCTCTTTGCAGCTGCCTTTTCCCCAGGTGACTTGAGTCTGCTCCAATGATTGAAAGACTCATTTGTCACTTCAACTTGACTTGGCTTCTTGAGTTGACTTGGTGACACTTCACTGGTTTGTATCTTAGCCGATACTCCTTCCAGTTCTTGACTTCTCCTCCTTGCCATACTCAGCTGTTCCACAGTGGAGTCTTCATTTTAGTCTTTAGTTGACTTCTTGTATATCCAGGCATAGCTGACTTGACTCAGCTTGTACAACCCTATCTATTACAATGCAAATTACAAGGAAAATGGGTTGCCAACTTTCTAGTCTAAGTTTTACATGGCATTCATCAAACTCTAAACAATAAATTTCCCCACAATTTCTCCCTTTTTGAAGATGCCAAAACTTAAATCATACATACAAAATGTAAATGGTAAAGATACATACAGACAAATATAGAAACAGAGAATGTATGCGTAGAATCAATCTCTTTATTGATCATAACATTCTTGTCCTTTACACAGCTGTTTACAATGGGCATCAGAGCGAACATACCATTCTATTTCTACGCAAAAAAAATAGAAATTACAGAGTTTTTCATAGAATGTACAGAAGACTTACATACATATGTATTTACAATAGTAAAATACATGAAGGGGTGGACATCAACACTTCATCGCCTTCGCCGCCTCCTTCTTTTTCTTCTTGACTCTTTCGTCCTCTCGCTCTCTTTCTCTTCTTCTCATCTTGTTCGCTTTCTTTTCTCGTAGGCTCTTCTAGCAGCTTCATCTTTTCTCTTTCTTTCTTGCCTTTCTTCCCACAGCTGAGTTTGTCTCTTATTTTCTTCTTCGATTCTCTTTACATACTCAACATTTTTCCTCTCCACTTCCAGATTTGCTATGGCATCATATCCAGCCCAATAGATCCCTCCTTTTTTCCCTGGATCTATGTATTCAATGTTTCTGGGTAGAGGTCTAGGCCTGAAACCTCTTCCTCCACTTATTCTTCCCCTTCATCTGGGCGTGTATTGTACTAGAGCCTTCTTCTTTCCAGCAGAGTGACTGCTAGTAGTCTGCTGCCTATCAGCTTCTTCGCACAGCTTGAGGCCTTTTTCCCAATACAAGGCACAAGCTTGGGCCATTGACATGCCTTCGAGGTATCCTTCGGATTCGAGCGTTTTGAATTCATCAACTGATCTAGGCTCGTTTCCGATGTCTGAAATGGCATTAATGTCTCTTCCTACTGGAATGCCTCCGTATTGTTTTAATATGTCCATCACACGGGCATCCATTTTTCCTTCGACCTCCTTCATCCCTGCTTCTACTATTTTTCTCTTCTCGGACATAGGTACAACAGAGTGTTGGAGCGGCAGAGTCACTGGAAGGTTGCTGATTATGTCAGCTGTGACAAGGCCTTGTTGAGGGGTTCTAGAAACCCTTAGAGTCATATCCTTTGAACCTTCCCCTCAACTGCCTTTCCCTTATCTTTCATCTGATCTTCAGCTGTTTTATTCTGCTTCTCAACAACTACATCCTTTTTCTCAACTGTCGACCCTTTCAGCGTCTTTAGGTATTCCTCTTCCCCCTTTTTGGCATCATCAAAGGAGAGAGGAACCCCTGGGAACAGACCAGACAACATGAAGTCCAGTCTGCTGATAGCTGAAGTTTGCTTTGAGTCTGCTGCGGAGTATGCTATTTCGAATTCTGAGCGAGTGGCTTTGGATTCGGCAGCCACCAGCTTCATTTCAGCCATAAGAAGTTCTTTTCGATGAAATTCTCGCAGCAGTTCCATTTCAGTGGTGTGGGAGGCGTGCATTCTATCAATATTTTCTTGCATCCTCCTTTTCATCAGCATTATCAGCACTCCAGATCAACATTTTGTTATACAATGCTTTGAAATATGTGACCTATTCTAGACGCATTGTACGCTGCTGTTGATGCCATTCCCTGAGTCTGACCTCTATTCCACGCAGATCGGCCGTAAGATTGGCATCTCGATTATCCAGCCGCATATCCATGGTGGCCTGGTGCCTTTCCATCTTCTCAATCTCTGCAAAGATTGTCTTGAAGACCTCTCGAACCTCAGCTGTTACCTCTGTCTCGGTGGCGGCCAAGCAACATCAAAGTCAAAGTCTCTTTGGGACGATGGTATCTCGTGGGAAATAATCTGGATCAGGTCGGCGTTGAAGCGTCTCTACTCTCGAAATGTTTCTTCATCAAGTCAGTGCAACTCAATTGAGAAAGGGAAAGTCTCTTCAAATGCATCATCACGGACATATGGTATAGCTTCCACCGTTACTCGTTCCTGTGATGTGCCCGGTTGAGTTGAATCATTGCGGCGTTGGGAGCTTGTGCGGTGACTATTTTTCACCGAGGCCTCTCGGTGGTATTGACCCACTGGCCGAGCCTCGGTTGTCGAATGTGCCTTCTTCTTCTTCGGTCTCGGTGGTTTATCGTTTTGAGTTATTTGATTCCTCGGCCTTATCAAGAGTGTTATCGGAAGATGATGAGACGTGAAGGGGTGGCTAATCATCAAAATTGAACATTTGTCGAGCAGCCTTGAGGTCTGGCTTGCTCGTACTGGGTTGAACATCCTCAGCTGAGTCTTTTAGATTTGTAGGAGGGGAGGACTCAGCTTCATCTTCACCTTCGATCCGAGAAAGGTTATGTCGAGTTGTCTTGGGAATCATGAAGGGCACTTATCTCCTTCTTAGAATCATCAATGTGGACAGGAGGGATGTTCTGTGTTTCTGCCTCTTTACCTCGAGAAGTCTCAACCTCCCATAGGCCTTCATTACCTCCTGCAGTCTCAACTGCAGCAAGACCTTGGACATTATCTTGGCTGCACTCACTTTGTCTTAGGGTCTTCTACGGTGCCATGCTTCGAGTCTCAACTCCGTGGATTGCACTTTCATTGCCCAGTGTTAACTCAGGGGCGAGAACATCCCGTGTCTCAACCGCATCGGCGGCGTCATCGGCTGCAGAGAGCGATTGGCACTTCACTGAGAGACATACTCAACTGTCTGAGCTTCTTCAGTGACAATTTGGTGTGTTTCTTTTTCTTGTTCCATCTCCACTTTGCCTCCTAGATTCATGGTGGAGTCATCTGCAACATCCTCCGACCTAGCTGCAGTGGAGGGAGTTTCCCTCTCAGCTGGCACACCAGCTGAGTGACTTGTGATGGAGTCACTCTTCTCCAGACTCCTAGCTGTGTCCTTTGAGTGTTCAGCCGTGGGGCAGGAGTTAAGACACCTTCAGCAGGAGTTGGCTCAACTTGGGTCCCCAAGTTCCCAGTTTCATCGCCATGTCCCCTAGATTCATCCTCTGAGTGAGCTGGGGAAGTGGTTGCAGCAATGACAATGGCAATCTGCTGTACCACTCCTAATGGATCAATCTCCAGCTGAGATTTGGAAGACTCTCCAGGTCCTTCCGTCAGCTGCTGCTCATGCATTATCCTGGATTCCCACATAGCTTGTTGCATTTCCAACTCCTCAGTAGCAGCAGCTGGGTCCAAGTCCTCATCACTTCCT
This sequence comes from Rehmannia glutinosa, assembly GCA_016081115.2. Lineage (NCBI taxonomy): Eukaryota > Viridiplantae > Streptophyta > Magnoliopsida > Lamiales > Orobanchaceae > Rehmannia > Rehmannia glutinosa. The sequence continues at coordinate 66,686,759 of CM071928.1, forward strand.
GAGAAGGCATCAAAGTGAGGATGAGTATGATTAGTGGTTCGGTGAAAGGACAAATATTGGCCTTCTCACGGGCTTAAACTTCCGCAATCTCTCCTTATCCTTTTCTTTGAAGATCTACAAGATATCTACGATTCTCTTCATCCGATTGCTCGGACCACGCGGGTCAACCCGAGGAAATTCATCAATTCTTTATCTTCTTCAATGAAATCAGGTCTCTCAAATTGTTCCCTTGATCGACTAAGCTTCCATTTCCTCCATTCTCACAGACGATTTTGGATGTCCGGATATGGTGGAGCCAAAGCATAATCACATCATCGTCATCATCTTCTTGTCTTCATTTCTCGGGAATGGAGGGTAGCGAGCTTGCTGCTCTTCACCCTCAGCAGCATCTGTCGCAGGTGGAGATGCAGTCCTGTCGACATGAGATTCAGCTCTCTCAGATGCTTCTTGTTCCTCAGTTGTTCTGTCCATAGCTGGGTCTTCGACTTGCCTATCTTGATCGGCTTTCCTCAGAGACTTGGTGTTTCATCAATAACTCGAGATCGCACTTCTCCAGCGATCTCGAGAGATCTTTTCGGTGAGTTGTAGATTTCAACTGTTTGTCTTCTCAAGTTCAACGCTTGGTGAGTCTTCTTTTTTTCCTTACAAGAGGAATTTACGGTTCGGATATGGTTTTCTCATTTTCGGGCGGTGGGGGCCGGTGCATCTTTCTTTTTCCGAGGAGTCAGCCTTTCTTGGCAGCGATCCTCTTCTTCTTGATGGTTGGAGAAGGTATTTGAGGTTCCTTCTCCGCCTCGGCCTGCAGGGGCAGGAGACATGGCTGCGCAGCGCAGTGCAGTTTTCTCATTTGTTCTTTGGGCAATCTGGCAAGCCTTCTTGCAGCTGCGTGGCGCTTTCTTCTTCGGAGGGGAAGTGGCAGCTATTTCTTCGGGATCAACTGATTCACCCTCGCTGGTATCCGCCCGCTTGGCGTAAGCTCTCCTTTGGGTTCCTGAAAGGTTTGCCCGGAACATCTTCTTATTGACATGGAACGAATTTCCATGTCGGAGTGGAACACCTTTCACCTCCATCAACCGGCCAATTACAAGGCCGTAGCCCAAGGATCCTCCGAATGACCCATCGTCATTGAAGGACTTATTTCCAACATTCTCAGCGGAGCTCTTTGTAGGCGACGTGCCCCAGATTGACCTTCTTCTCCTCCATGATCGCAGCCATGATGATCAGCTTCGTTTTGGATAGCTGATTGAAGCTTCCAAACTTCATATCCACACATTTCACGACGATATCCATCAACTTGTGATAATCGTCCTTCAGCAGCTTCTCATCAGCTGTGTAAACTACCTTCGCAAACACATTCGTGTCCGCCACTTCCTTCCATGCAAAGCCTAAGTTTACATCAGCCTCAAATATTTCCGGCACTCCTTCCGACGGCAGCAAACAATGCTCCGCTGAATCTTCAGTAGTGATTGTAAAATCCTTTCCGTGAACAGAGGATTTGATGCCCTCGTCGTGAACTTCAGCGTTCACGTAGAACTGTGCTACTTCCTCAACGTATGTCATCTAGAACTCCATCATGAGATTTGGTAGGGTTTCAGTCCAGATTTCTCGATTTTGTCTACTATCTTCTTCACAAGGGTTTCATCAGAACCCTGTTTAACCATCCCTTCGAAATCCACGGTAGAACCAGTGTGGATTTGCTTCCCTAGCTTGGTGAAATTGTAAGTTGATGCCATTTTTCTGAGTTTTTAACGAACAAACTTTGACGAACTTGCTCTGAAGATTTGGTAGGGTTTTGGGAGAAAAATGCTTTCTTTGCTTTTGGAGAGATGAACAGTTTTGAGTAATGTGAGAGAGAAACTGAACAAAAAGGACATGCTTTCGGTTTTTGAAATTTGATCAAGATCGATGGCTCGGATTTAGCACGCTGATTAGCATTTAATTGCCCGCATTTAATGCGGCAACATTTATATCCAATCATATGTTTTATCGCGGCTTTTGATCTGCATTGTCATTATTACACTGACGTCATCCTTAAAAACATTCCTGCTAATTAAAAACGACTGCGTTTTTATCACTTAGCTCATAAATGACTCAGCTTTCTCCTTAGCTGACTCAACTCTTCTTCTCTCTATTCACATAGTGACTCATTGTCTGCCTAACTCGATCTGGTGACTTTCCGATATCATTGATTCACTTGGCTGATTTAAGGAATCTGCTCAATTTTCATCTTTTCACTTTCCATCTCTTCTCTTTGAGTCTTCTGAGTGTCAACTCAGCTCAATTAACCCTAGCTCATGCTTAAGCTCTTCAAATCTTGATTCACATAATGGCTTTGTGAATATGTCAGCTAACTGTTTATCAGTTGAGATATATTTCAAGGTGATGTCTTTCTTTTCAACATGATCTCTTATGAAATGATATATGACATCAATGTGCTTTGTTCTTGAATGCAACACAGGATTTTGAGTGATTGCAATTGCACTTGTGTTATCACACATAATTGGAATCTCTTTTCTTCAATTTCATAATCTCTCATTTGTTGTCTCATCCATAAGACTTGGGCACAACAAGCGCGGCTAGCCTATGTACTCGGCCTTTGTGGATGTGGCTATTGAGTTTTTTCTTGCTAAACCAGGAAACTAGTCTGTTTCAAGCATCGACATGTACCTGAAGTACTTTTCCTGTTAACTCTACATCCAGCATAGTCAGAGTCTGAATAAACAATTAGCTTGAATCCACCTTCCTTTGGATACCATAGGCCAACTTCTTGGCATCCCTTCAAATATCTTAGGATTCTCTTAGCTGCAATCATGTGACTTTCTTTTGGAGCAGATTGGAATCTTGCACATACACCTACTGCAAAGGTGATGTCTGGCCTGCTTGCTATTAAATAGAGCAATGATCCAATAAGTACTATGTATCTTGTTTGATCCACAGGCTTACCATCTACATCCATATCCATATTGACTGATGTATTCATTGGTATTTTCACAGAAGACTTCTCTTCCATACCAAATTTCTTCATTAAATCTCTGGTATACTTTGTCTGACTTATGAAGGTTCCATCCTTCAACTGTTCAACTTGAAGTCTTAGAAAGAATGTCAGCTCTCCCATCATGCTCATTTCAAATTTGCCTTGCATGAGGTTTGAGAACTTATCACACAACTCTTTGTTTGTGGATCCAAAAATAATGTCATCCACATATATTTGAACAAGAAGTATACTCTCTCCATCTTGAATTCTGAAGAGTGTTCTATCCACTTTGCCTTTGGTGAACCCATTATCTGTCAGAAATTGAGATAATGTATCATACCATGCTCTAGGTGCATGTTTCAATCCATATAGAGCTTTCTTGAGCTTGTACACCTTATCTCCAAGAGTCTTCTGCTCAAAACCAGGAGGTTGCTCAACATAGACTTCTTCTTCCAATAATCCATTTAAGAATGCACTTTTTACATCCATTTGAAATATAGTGAAGTTGTTGTGAGTAGCATAAGCAAGAAATATCCTTATTGCTTCTAATCTTGTAACAGGAGCAAATGTTTCATAAAAATCTATTCCTTCTTCTTGGCAATACCCTTTGGCTACCAATCTTGCTTTGTTTCTTACCACAGAACCTTCTTCATTCATCTTGTTTCTGAAAACCCATTTTGTGCCAATAACATTTTGATGGGTTGGTCTTTGCACCAATTCCCATACTTTGTTCCTTTCAAACTGATTCAGCTCTTCTTGCATGGCTTGAATCCAATGAGTATCCTCCAATGCTTGGGACACATCTTTTGGCTCTATTTGGGAAATAAAATAAGTGAACATTGCTTCTTGTTGAGCTCTGGATCTGGTTCTTACACCATCTCTTACATCTCCAATGACTAGCTCTGGTGGATGGTCTCTCAGCCATCTCACATCTGGTTGGAGTAGGTCAGCTAGGTTCAATCGTCTTACAGCTGTGTTGTCTTGAGCAGCTCTCTCATCATCACTTAGCTGCAGATTTTCCAGCTGTCTTTGAGATTCAGCTGTTTCACCTTCATCTTGATTGATTGCTCCAGCTTCAGCTTCAACATAGGGACTCTTCTGCATAGTTGGTTGATTCAGCTTATCAGCTAATTCTTCAATGTCTTCTCCATTTACATTGGGTTCATCAAAAACCACATGGATAGACTCTTCTGTGACCATAGTCCTCTTGTTCAGCACTCTATAGGCTTTACTTTCAGCTGAATATCCCAAAAAGATATCTTCATCAACTTTAGCATCAAAAGCCTTTTGATTATCCTTGCCATTGTTGTGGATGAAGCATTTACATCCAAATATTCTAAAATATGCAACATTTGGCTTTCTCCCTGTCCAAATCTCATAGGGAGTCTTTGTCAGATGTCTATTAATCATGCATCTATTTTGAGTATAGCATGCAGTGTTTATAGCTTCAGCCCAAAATCTTTTTGGCAATCCAGCTTCAGCTAACATGGTTCTTGCAGCTTCATTGAGAGTTATGTTTATTCTTTCTGCTACTCCATTCTGCTGTGGAGTCCTTGCTGCAGATAATTCATGAGCAATTCCATTTTCAACACAGTACTGAGTTATTATTCCATTGACAAACTCAGTTCCTCTATCAGATCTTATCTTTATAATGGTTTGACTTTTCTCATTTTGAACTCTTTTCATCCATTGAGGTAACTTCTGCAAAGTTTCCTTCTTTTTGCACATAAAGATTGTCCATGTATATCTTGAATAATCATCCACTACCACTAAACATCTTCTTTCCACTTATGCTGGCTCAATCGACCAAATAGATCCATATGCAACAAATGCAATATCCTTGTTGAAGATGGACTTGACTTCTCTTTGAATGATGATTTGATCTGCTTTCCCATCTCGCATGCATCACAAACACTTTCTTTCTTGTACACTGAGTCTGGTAGTCCTTCTACAAGATTACTCCTTGCAAGCTTGTTGATTGTCTTGAAATTCAGGTGACTCAGCTTCTTGTGCCACGGCCAACTTGATTTGGCCGTACTTTCTTTTGCTAAGCAGACAAGTGCTTGGTGTGGCAGTCGACCAATCTACCACATACATATTCTTTTCTCTGGATCCTTGCAACACTACTTCATTTCATTCAGTGTCTTTGATTTGGTATACTCCCATATTGAATCCAACATTATAGCCCTTGTCACGAGTTGGTGATCTTAACAAGTTGAAGTTGAGGCCTTCAACGTATGCAACATCTGTAATTTCTAATCCATTTTTCTAGATGGATCCAATACCTTTTATTTCCCCTGGAGCTTCATTTCCTCCAAATATGACTTTTGCGCCTCTTATCTCCTTGAATTTTGATAGATTTTTCTTGTTTCCCGTCATGTGTCCGGGAATGACCACTATCCATGTACCAGGTTCCTTGGCACTCAACATTTCTTGAACCGCAATCAAGGAAATTAGTTTTTAGGTACCCATACTTGTCTGGATCCTGAGGGGTTAGTACTGTAAGATGATCCATCCAACCTATAGCCAAATGATTTGACTCTAAGAGGTTGCCATCTATCTGTGCCATAAACATAATTCACCTTGGCAAATTGCTTGGGGGCTTTAGGTTCATACAACTGTCTCTTTTGTCTGTATGCCTATGTGTGTATTTTAGCAATTTCCCTTCTTGGGTAGTTGTGATAATTTAGGGTGTAGTGCTTGGGTGCATATGTGTGCTGATGATAGCTCTTTTGCCTTTTGAATGACCTTTGTTGAGTTTTAGGCCTTTGCCATTTTGGCATATATTCCATAGGTCTTTGCTGATATTTCACATTATTCCAATCAGCTTGGCTTGGGTAATTTCTACCATTCCCATCATATGTGTTCCTTTGATAGAACTTATGGGGTTCTGGTAGTTTTGTTTCTTCGTCACAGAGTATTTCCTATTTGGAGTTTGCTGAGTCACTTTGCTGGATATCTTCTCAGCTTTCCTCTCAGCATACTCAACTAGCTGCTTTCATTTTCCTTTATATCCAAGGACAGTTTGTTTGTGGTTGTGCTTTGGAATGAAAGTGTGTGCAATATTTGGTGTCTTGGATTTTTGAGATGCTTCATTACTTGAAGATCCTTTTTCCAAAATCACTCTGGGAGTTTGATTGTTCACAAAGGAATTGAATCCTATGTCTGTCTTGTCTCCACACTCTTTTTGGCTCATGATAAGGTCATCCAATGATTTAGATGCCTTTGTGAATGAAGCAATCACATTTTTAAGATCATTTTCCTCTTTTCTATAAGAAGCTATCTCTCGCTTTATTAGTTTAGCATTCTCAAATGTTCTTCACTCTTTGTTCTCATCCCTATGTGACTTAGAGTGCTTTCGGCTCCTTAGTCATTTGTGAGTTTTCGCTTTTGAGTGGGTTGTTTTCCTCATTTAATAGTGTGAGTGAGGACTTAATGTGCTTAAAGTCTTTCATCATTTTGCCTAATGAATCATAAAGATCAGTGGGTGATGAAGTGTGTGTGTCACAATCACTATCACTAGAATCGAGTGAGATGAGTTAGAGTGTACCTCATATTCTTGGTCAAGTTGATCTTGTTCTTTAGCCATTAGACAGTTGAAGGCTTCTTCTTGAGTCACTTGAGTATTCACCTTCACTACTCTCTCGAATCACCGCTTCTTTTGACTTAGATGTTTCAAAGCAATTTAGCACCAACATTGCTTTTCTTTTCTTTTCTTGTCTTCTTTCTCTCAAGACTTTTCTTTCTTCTTCATTCCTGTATTTATTGACTACGAGGATATGGATGAACAATAGCAAAGTGTCCTGGTTTCTCGCAATTCCAACATGAGGTTTTCAACTTTTTGGTCGCCTCTCTCATTTCTTGGGTTATCACTCTTTGATATTCGACCTTTTGATACTCGGCTCTCTTTGGTGGCCTATCTTCCCTTGACTTGGAGGGAGTGAATGTCTTCCTCGGAGGATTCGCTTTATTTCTTTTGTAGTTCTTGTTGAAGAACTTGTTGAATCTTTTAACCATCAGACAATCTCCTCCTGGTCAATGATTTCTTTGGTCTCACTCTCTTCCCATCTTGACTATAAGTGCATTGTTTTGGGTACAACTGTCTCCTCTTGATCCTTTCTTCTCAGCTCAAACTCATAAGCTTTGAGGTCTGAGAATAGTTCATGATTGGATGTTTTTGATAGGTCCATCGAGTGCCTTAGAGCCATAGTTTTCATTTCCCATTCAGCTGGGAGGCTCCTTAGTATCTTCATACACATTTCCTTTTGTGTGTATTCCTTTCCAAGTGCTGAGAGCTAATTTGTAATTTCAGTGAATCTAGCATCTAGCTGATCCATTGTTTCACCTGCAAGCATTTTAAAGTTTTCAAATTTTTGAACTACAACAGATAATTTGTTTTCTTTAATTTACTCTGATCCTTAACAAATTAAAGTTAATTTATCACAGATTTCTTTGGTTGTCTTGCAATATTTGACTTTGTTGAACATGGCTTTGTCCAAAGTCTTGTAAAGTATATCCTTGGCCACATTGTGTAGGTTGTATCTTTTTGTCATCATTTGTCCATTCGGTTCTTGTTTTTCAACCATAGTACAGTCAGAGCAAAGAACTGTTCTCCTCGCCGCATTATTCCTCTCCTTGCAGTTGTGTTCACCTTCATTGTTTGCAGTGGCCCATCCTCTATCACTATCCACATCTCATTACTACCTGTACATTAAAACATCACTAAGTATACAAAACAATTTAACTAAGTATACAAATACATTGAACGAACTATACATTAAAATATTACTAAGTATACAAAAACATTTACTAAATATACAATTCCATTGAACTAAGTATACAAATCAACAGAACTAAGTATACAAATTCACTAAACTACTTACTAAACTACTTATATAACTAAGAATACGATTCCTTTGAACCAAGTATACAAATCCATCGAATCGAATATACAATAAAACATGACTAAGTATACAAGTTCATCAACTAAGTATACAGTAAAACGACTGTTCACAAATATGACGGAAAGAAGTATCAATTTTGAAAAAAACGCTTGAAGTTGATGATTTTCCTCCCTAAAAATTGGGTAACTGAAAAGGTTGGATTATGTTTCCTTAAAAATAGCCAATAACCGTCCAATTAACAAAACTTATTAAATATAAAAGTACAATTATACTTTTATAAGCCTAAATTAACTAAAATGATCTACACTATTCAAAATTTTAAATCAAGAGTCCATAAGTGTTCTTATGGACTAACCTAAAGGGATTGATCTCATTTGAACAAATCCCTATATATAAATATATATATAATATGTATATATGTAGAGAGGGGATCTTGTGAGACCACCCTCCGAGGTTAGTCCATAGGACCAAATCTACACCATCCAAATAGTAAATTAATGGTCAAGATATATTACAATATATACAGTATTTCATGAGTAAGCATACAACAGAAGGGGTAAAATAGGAATTGGGTAATTAAATATAGTAACCGCTTCCTAAAAATTAGGGACGTAATCTTGTATTGAGCATGTCCCCATAATCAAGGGATTCACCTTTCCTTTTCTCCTTCCCATTCGATCCCGCAAATTATTCAAATATGGCAAATATGAGAATCATGCAACAATTAATGAAAAGTATACAATTACACTAAACTAACTAAACATTAAAACAATACTAAGTATACATAAATAATTAACTAAGTATACAACTACACTAAACTACCTATACATTAAAACATTACTAAGTATACGAAACATTTAACTACGTATACAATTAAATTGAACTAACTATATATTAAAATATTACTAGGTATCTGAGATACATTTAACTAAGTATACAATTACATCGAACTAAATACACAATTCCACTTTCAATTACTTATATAACTAAGTATACAATTCCATTGAACTAAGTATACAAATCCAAATAACTAAGTATACAATCTCTAAACTACTTACTAAACTACTTATATAACTTAGAATACGATTCCATCAACAAGTATACAAATCCACCGAACTAAATATACAATAAAACATGACTAAGTATACAAGTCCACCAACGAAGTACAATAAAACAATTGTTCACAAATATGACGGAAAGAAGTATCAATTTTGAAAAAAAAGCTTGAAGTTGATGATTTTTTTCTCCCTAAAAATTGGGTAACTGAAATGGTTGGTTGTAGGTCCCAAGGGGTGTGAGTAAGGTTTAGGGGGGGGTTGAATAAACCTTACCAACTTTTTCTATTTTAGTCCTTTTAAAATAATACGAGTTAAATACACAACTAAGTCCTTGAGGGACAACTAGGTTAGTTAACCAGCAGAGTTAGCCACTTAATAGACTCGATTGAGCTGTTGATAGAATAACTCAGCTGTTTAGTCTAAACCTTAACTTGGTTGTGATAAGATTTTCAGTGAAAGACTTAACACCCTTGAATTTGGTTTAAGTTTGTTTTAACACTTGGTTTTAGCACTTTGTTAATTATCGGTTGGATAGCAAATTATCGTGAGATATAAAGTGTTATGCGAGAAATTAAATCTTTGAAATGTAAATGACACAATAATTTTTATAGAGGTTCGAAGATGGGGTAATTCTTCTACTCCTCTCTTCTCCAACTCCCGGAGGAATCCAATAAGTATTGATCAGAGTACAAAGTGGTTATCAGTCCAGATACAAGTCTTGATCACACAACTGACTTGATCCTTTGGGACTCAGTCTGGAGATGCCTTGGTCACACAGCTGGCTTCTTGTCCGACTCTACTTTTTTCGCAGGCGGCCGCCTTTCCTACTTGACTCACTTGCTCAAGCTTCTTGGATTTGATCACGAAGCCCTTCAATAACTTGAGACCGGTTCGACTTGAACCTTTCTACAATCCTCCTTGGAATGTAGACCCCTTTTGATTCTTCAAAATGTTCCTCTTCAATAGTTTGAAGTTGTCTTTCCTTCACAGCTTGGTGTTCGATCGATTTCCTTCGAAATTTAGGCTTTAGGATTTGCTTGAATAACTTGAGAATATTTTGCAGGTTACAGTTGAATAATAGCTTGAATGTTCGTGGTTCAGGTTTTCAAGGTTACCTTTTCTCAAAGTGATTCCTCGGCCTTTTATAGTGAACTTTTTTAAAATCGCCCGTTGAAGAGTTAGGCTGATTTCAAAAGTCACTTGTGTTCGTTGGCTTGTCTTGTTGTAGTCCTTAATATTGACATTTCCTCGTATTAAATGAGCATTCAGCTTTTCAGAGTCTGACACAAGGTGCAGTGCTTTACCATTGGTTTATTTCTTTTGCACGCTTCTGGGACTGAGCACTTTAAGACATGGCAACATGGAAGTATTACTTGTTTAGGTAATATTCTTGACTTCTGTACAACGGATTCTTTTCGATTAACTCTCTTTGCAACGCCTTTTGCCCAGGTGACTTGAGTCTGCTCCAATGATTAAAAGACTCATCTGTCACTTCAACTTGACTTGGCTTCTTGAGTTGACTTGACTGACACTTCACACAATTGTATCTTAGCTGATACAAATTGGGTCTTTAGACTGAAAATGAAAATAGTCAATTACGACCATATTAGGTCAAACATGCTTAAATGAAATTAATAAATCCCTTAAAATTCATACCTTCTTTGATAGAAACGGCACCCGGTGAGATGGTTCGCAACACCACGATCGGAAAATCTTGCCCCCAGATCTTTTGACAAGCGGATCCTCATTGTTCAACTTCACCCACAGGAAGATGATCTCGCAAGTTATCCGACTCCATCAAGAATCGCTCAAAGACAACCTTGGTTCATTTCCTACTCTAGGCGTATAAGTAATTCTTAAATGGGATGAATTATTAGAACATTATGAACACATGTTGAACAAAAAGCTTATATTTATTAAGAACTTATCGAAATATTTATTACATTAGTAATCTCCTTTTGGGAGGAGAATACTTATTTAGCCTCTCATATATGAGGCTTGCACTCGTGGATACATAAAACTTAAAACTAAAACACTCAAAATATTACAATTTTTCTCTCTTAATTTATTATAAGAAAACTAAAGGAAATGTTCGATGTTCTCGATTTCCTTCAACTCGACTTTTATAGACTTGAATCCAGGACTTGAAAGGCGGACTCCAAATCTTGTTGATATTTATGACGTCACTCTTACGTCATATCCTCGCATTATTGCCTCGCTTGTTGTTTTTCTTTTCTTTCCGTGACTCGACCCATGTGATGTTTGTCGCGAATCTTCTAAAAATTTGGTTTTGCGTGGTCTCCGAGGGATAACATGTCTTGTGAGTTGGTCCCTTGTCTTTTCTGCCTGCATGGTCTGTCGGTCGGGTTTGGGTGAAATCATTTCCCAAACTCGGATTCTTTATGTTTGGGGCATGTGACATATCCGATCAATCCAGCGGCCAACATGCGCCATGTTCAGAATTTCCGGTAGGTATCTTTGCTAGCGAGAAATCTTATTTTCCCGGAGAATTCTTCTCTTTGTCTCGAAAAGTTCCTCTGCGAATCTTGTTGTTGATCCAGGTCATCGAATTCAAAAGGAAAGATCCATTTGCTGACTGGAAACACTTAAATGGATATTTGACTTTGTCCATTTCGGTTAGACAAACCCAAAGTCCCCATGCTCTACTTGTAGAAGGTTCGTATTCGTAAATTGCTCCTACTAACACTTGGTACTTCTTAGTTGAAGCTGCGCTTGATGTATTTTGAAGCATTTCCATCCATTCTTCTTAGCTTGATAAAATGAAAAGCTTCATTAAAGTCTTTCTTCGCTGGTTCGGTGATGTGACCGATAAAATACAGTTCGAATATCTCCTGCGGCCAAATGTGGATTGTTGGCCCAAGTCTCATAAAGCGCTTCCCCAATCCATTTCGGTAATTTTGAAATTTACGGGAATTCGGGTGATCAATATAAATTGAAGCTAAAGCTCCAAAAGTATACCATTCTTGTACTTCATTTGGATGACTCCTGGTTTCATCCAAACTCGGGATACTTGTCTGAGATATCAACCATTGATTTTTCAGGGTTAATACATCTTTCTGTAACTAATTTCTCCCATTGTTGTTGATGAACCTGCATTGGAAAAATCTTAATCTCGTCAGTTTGAACCTTAGATTTGCACATCGTGGCCTAATATTCAACTCTCCCTCTTTTACCCCCAGGAGGTTTGGGTTGACTTGAAGACTCGGGTTGTGACACCGGAGCTTCAACATTATTCTGATTTGTACACCCTCGGGGATGCATCACCCGCACACTTGTGATTATGGTACTTGAATCTATAACCTCCGGTTTTAGAGCCCGTTCTCTATTTGCCCCTTTTTGCATCGTGGGAAATGCGATGCTGGAGAAGAGGCCTTGCGGCTTAAGAACAATTGTCCTTGAGCAAATGGCATGCTCGTATTTGACTAGAGCGGATTTTTGAGTCGATCTGTTGAAGTCGTCAACAACTTCTCGCATTGAGACATAATGTCCCAAAATCTCGTTCTAGACTCTCAAGATTTTCCCTGAGATGTCTTACTCATTTAAGGACCTGAATAAATCGAACGCGTCCTTCCATCTCGTGTCAAAAAATGCAAGAACCTTTTCATGAGATTTTTATAATGACAATATCATAATCATAATATTGACATTCACTTGACATCTAAGTAATCTAGCCTTTTCGGTTTTGATTCAATTTTGTTTTTCAGAAAAGCTTTGACACTTGAATTATCAATTTTTAAAGTAAACTTTTTAGCCAGTAAAAATAGAGGCCATTTTTTGAAAGCCTTTCTGACTGCAAATAATTCTTTCTCGTTGATACGCCATCGATTCGCTTCACTGTCTGTAAAAAGACTGCTGCAATATCTGCATGGCACTTCGCCGTTTGGTGTAGCTTTTGTAAGAACACTTCCCACCAATAGTCATTGACATCGTGTGTAGAACCAGTTCATTTTCATCTTGTGGAATTGCAAGTTTTG